>JAQGBQ010000033.1:0-63101 GCA_034698485.1 Vertagopus arboreus
ATCGGGATTTTTTGCCAGTTGTAACTGACATTCTCCTCTAGAAGATAGCGTTTTCAGATATGGTGGACACTTTAGGATATTTTTCCCATGTTAATCGGTGTCCAAATCGGATTTCACATATGCCTAGTGTGCAGTCTTGACGTCCCTTAACTTCACTTCTTGGTAAGGTTTTCAAAACTCGGGTTTTGAATAAATAACTTTTTCATTTAAAAACCTGATATTTCTAAAACCTGATGTATCTAGTTGATTTTAAAAATTCATAACCCAAAGATCCATGTGCAGAACATACATATTAGTATGAAGTTCTGAGATAGAAAGTTTGTTCAATAAGCCAAATGATAGAACCGATACAACGAGCTATCAAAATGCTCGTTATATAAGTTCGAATTTGCATTAATTGTTTCTATTAGTAGGCAGGAATATAAAATTATAATTTTATAATTCTATTTCCCTATGTAATATACTGTTTCTCAACGGAATCCAGAAACTGTTGTTTTTATTTGTTTTATGACTAAAATTACAGTCATTCAAACATTTAGATTAGATTAGAAAGACATAAGTATTTAACATATAAAGCTAATACTGCCTAAAATTAGCAAAATGCGAAATCATTAAAATGAACATACTAATTAATGTATATCTAGCCTTTCTCTATATTTATATGATCCTTTCCTATGGAATTGATCATGGATTGTTTTGCTAATTAAATCTCGGATGTATATACTTAAATCGAAATTAGGCAGGAAAAGGTTCCTCCCAGATTAGGGAAGTTGAATTCGAAGCAATTATGATAAAATAACGCGTTTAGTTAGTAGCAGTTTATTTCTTATTTCCTTCACGTTTTTCTAGTCCATCTACGAAAACGGCGTGTGTGTCGTTTCGTGCTCGGGTTCAATTGACATGAAAGGTGTGTTTCTAATGTGTGACTACAATTGTCATGTCACGCATGCAAGCCATTCCTAAACAAATGCGACCCCGTCTCATGCACCCTAATCATTTCATCAGAGATATGTCCTCGTGAATCTGGACTATATCTCGCAAATATATATAGCCCAAAACCGTTATATTTCCGACCCCAAATATATTGTCATTCTTTGATTTTTAAGACAGACATTGAGCCAAGAAAATCAAAATAAATATGTCGTTGGCTAAATGGCTAGCCGTATACAAAGCTTCGATTTATATTAAAGCAGACAATTATTTAACCCATAATTAGAAGCAAGCAGGACAGTTATTTGAGACAATTCCTTTTGTTGAGAAAAATTAAACGTATTCAGTCAGTCTGCACATTTAGGAAGGAGTTGTTTAAGATCATTGATGATACAGTTCTACTAAAATGGAACATAATGAATGAAAATAAGTGTAGAGGAAGACGAGAAGACGGACCTTTTTAGGTGTTAACTAAAATCAAAGTAATTGAAGAAGTGCCTATTGTTGTTTGTTGCAACACATTGAAATAATTATTTCAGTTGAGGAAATCGAGACGGTATTAAAAATGTGTATTTTGAACAAAGATGTACTAGCATTATTATTACCTTACTATTAATTCACTTGACTGGTATTGTTCTTATGACTTACAGTAATGCTCACTACGTTTTCATTCCTTATTCAATTTTGATGAATTTTGGATCCATATTGACAAATGCTGTTCAAGCCTTCAAAAAATCGAAAATATATAGATACGTCGATGAAAAAAAGAATTCGAAAAAAAGCTATCAGAGATTCACTACTATCCGAGTTCCATTCCATTTCAATTGATATGAATTGATATGATTTAGGACGAAAAAGGTCTCAGGTAGAAAAATAAAGGTTCAGATAATACACAGATATAAATTTGGACCTTTTCTCGTTGAGTCATTTTCAAATGAAAATTAAATAATCAGTAGTAACTTAAATTATGGGTGACGGGAGATAATACTGAAAACTGTAATTTTCTGGATTCCAAAATTCGCTTTAAAAAGCGGCAAAATGTTATAAAGGTTTTAAAAACTAAGAAATTCAAGCCTTCATCGAAGCCCCATCGGGGCTGAGGTATTTTATCATATTATGGGCGAGGGCTATTAGGGAAGTACTTTGCTTTGGGCTGATTAGACATATAGGCATCAGCATAATAATAAACCATCATAGACACATAACTACTTGAAATGCGTGTAGGTGTTAGTGAACCTTGACTGCTATACTAATATCATCACTCTGTCACGTAATTTTCATGAACCCTTTTTTGGCAAGTATGTAGAGTTTTGTCTTCTTGCGGTCTCTTCTTTTAACTTGTACAATTCTTTTCTTGTTTTAGGTGCCAGTAAGTGAAGATTACGTGGAACCATTGGATCATGTTATTGGAACTCGCCAGTCTTCAGTAAAAGGCTCGAAGTCAACGTCCGTTAAGGCGGGGCAGGTTGCATCAGAAGAAGAAGATGATGATGATACTCCTTACAATGAGATAATTGAAAGCTACAATGCACCCTACTATTATTCTGACACAATAAAAGAACCCACGTACTGCTCACCTTGTCCCAGTTGGAGGCAAAGCTGTGGGGACTTGAGTGTCGAAAAGGACACCTCTCCTCCTCCGCCACTTCCACCGACATTACCACCACCATCCCCACAAGAAGAAGACCTCGAAGGGATTAATAATCAAGAGCGTAGTAGGTGGAGTCGGAGCAGTAGATTTCGAAATCGTAGTGGTAGTATTGGGGCACCTATGGCCCGTAAGCGGTATGAAACAGCGTTTATACCATCCAGTACTCATCACACGTCACAGTCCACATTTCCTGATGTCGATAGCCTGTTACTGGCGATTGAGTCATCCTGTACCTCTTCCACCCGCAGATCAGATGCCTGTAATAAACGTGAATATAATATTATTGGGACATCGGAGGAAGATAGAGAGAGGGTAGTAGGGTTTCAAGACAATGATAGAGAAGATAAGAATTGGTCGATGGATGCAGTCGACTCTGCGGATAGACCGGAGCTAATAGTTAATAGTAGCCACAGAATAAGACCAGATCCATCCATACCGTATTGCCAGTCGATGAATCATAGTCATTCAATCACACATACGAGTGGGTCAACCACCACATCAAATAGCAGTCCATTATTGTCAGATAAAAAATCTACAACTATGCCATTATCCGAGCCCTTACCACAAAAACGATATACGAACAATGCTAGTTCTTCGTGCTCATCGTCGGGCCCTTCAACCTCCACTTCGTTAACGTCTTGTCGACCGTCAGATAAGCGGTTACTCATGACCATGATGAAAGACAACTCCGTTAGCTCATTAGAATCTATAGACTCCACTAAAAGTGAAGATTTGCATTCATTTTCACGTCCTTTTGTTGGACACCGGGGGGGAAGTCATTATGGTCATTTCGGTCGACAAGGGACAAATTCTAAACTCCTGTCACCCATTTCTGATAAAAGCCCATTAGAGCCCATATCTGTGCTCCAGTCTTCCCTTAGTGGAAATGAAGTCCATGGCTTCTCTGCATCAAACCAAAAACAATGGCCCAACCATGAGCACCATTTAATGAGTGCCGAACTCACAAATGTTCCCTGGGATATGCCAAAATTAAAACGAAGATTAGCTTTATTGGCCGATTCGGGGATTTCCCTGGACTGTCCTGGGAATCATCAGGGGGACAGTGGGCACTTTACTTTAGGGAGTGATCATCGAGACTCGTGTGACGATCCTTCTCATTTTCCTTATACTAGTTCACATATCCGTGGAAATTTAGACTTGAGAATAACACATGAACGGGACTCTTCTCAATACGCCCAGACCGAATCGAATAAGCACCTTAGTTTACATTTAAGTTCTGATAACGGACTAGTTCAAGATGAATACTACGAAGACCCTCGGCTTCATGAGCCACAACACGAAACAGTGTATAGCAATCAGACACATCAGTCACATCCTCAAATCAACAGGCCAAAGTCTTTGTCAAACCGAGTGACAAACATAACTTCCGTACAGGTTCATACTAGTGGCCCTGGACCGGAGGGAGCTGGGAAACCTGACCGATGTAGAATGAAATTAGATTTCGGAGGAGGTAGTAACAATCCTTTTAGTAAGTACGAAATTGATCCCTCAATTGAACTAGAAGCACAGGAATGGTTTCATGGAGCCATCACCAGAAATGAAGCCGAAAATATTTTAAGAGCAACGAAAGAAGGCTCTTTTCTCGTCCGGAACTGCGAAAGTTCATCCTTCAATCGATATTCTCTCAGTCTTAAGTAAGTTTTCACAACTTTCCTTTCTATTTATCTACAAATTTATGCATCTAGTTCTTATGGAAAATATTAATATAACTAACTTTAGCCCTAGTCGTTTAACATTACAGAATAACTCTATAGATATGTACAAGTGCCGGGATTAAGGTCAGGCGGGTTGGACATTTTCTGAGGATGATAGTACTGACGTTGAGCTGAAACGAGGTGAAAGTAAAGGGGATTAGACATTTAGTGATATAAATGGCCTGAGTTACTCTTTCTAATCAACTCAGACCCAGGTTAATTGCTAGAAAACAGGGAATTGAAACTTTTAACATCATTTACCAATACACAAGATCATGTCTACAAAACAAATAAAACGAAGTTGCACGTTAAAAAGTTCTCGCCGCTGGACGATAAAAGTTAGATTTGCAAAAACGTTTGTTCAAAAATTACCCTGACTCGGGCTATCTATAGATGCATGGGAAAGTTATCTCAAAATTAATTTAAATAACATTAAAATTGAAACTACCTTCATTGTTAGTCCTCACAGATCAACCTTTCTTCCAATTTCACCCTTCTTCGAATTATTCTAAGGCTTTAACTTAATAAAAATCAATCAGTCGTGTCGGACGGACATACATATAAAAATACCAATCCCATAACCCCGGATAGGAAAAAATGTAAACCTAAAATTGCTTGATAAATGAATACAAGGTGAATAAATGAAGTCTTTGTACATTTCTCAAATATTAAACGACTTTTAATCGTATAGATTTGCAACCCAAAAAAATAGTGCTATAATTAGCTGCTTCTATTGATTCTAATCTTAAGTGGAATGAATTTATAACAGACCGACGGACGAAAAGTGGCACATTATAAGCTCAAAACCCATTTTCAATGGCGAGCTAATAAATATAGCCATCATTGCTTAATGGGTTCTACATTTTTTACCTAAAACACGCAGGGTTTCTAATTCCACGAGAAAAGGATATTCAATTAGATATACTGAGAAAGAATTCTCAAACGCTATTAACTCACGCGTGAATTTGATTTTTAAACGAAAAAAGTGTTAAAACATATAAATCTATCACACATAAATTCTTCGTTGCTTTCCATATTTAAAACTAATGATAATTTTGTTTGTAATTTCAGGAGCGCAAGAGGCTTCATTCACATTCGCATCGAGCCGAACTCCTTGGGAACGTTCTCATTAGGCGAGCAAGAATTTGAGACAGTCTCTCATTTGGTGCTACACTTTATGTATCATCGGCTTCCAATTAAAGGAGCTGAGCATGTGAAACTAATCTACCCAGTCATTACACAACTATTATGAATATTCAGACGACCCAATGATATTATTTCCACTCGTCCCAAAAGGGTCAACAGAACATAGTCAACTTCAGCCATACTATTCGTTCCGAATTTCAACGTATTAATGTTAGTCGTCGTAGTTAATAATATGTAATGGAGTTGTAACTAATGAAGACTTTGAGAAATGTTGGTACGTATTTTCTGGTGATGCACGGGTACCCTTTTAAAGACACGCTGCTGCTGCGGGACTTATTTCACATCCGAAATTCATCTTCGTAATCAGCTCTAATAAAACTGTAGCGAGCTCTCTTCCATATTGTGAACAATACCTTTATAATTATATTACTTCTCATCTATTGACTATTTTCACTCTTCTTAGAGTTCAAAGAATTGTCAACAAAACATCATTTAACATAAATCAATGTATATACTAGTACCCTAAGTTTATTAATCTAACCTAGACTGTCAATCCAAAAATCAATGGGTTTTATTTTTTGGATCCTTTCTGCAAATGGAAACTAGCGATTATACTTATCTCTATTTTTAAGTCACCCACGCCCGATGTTTGTACTTAATACGATCATGGTATGAATAGACACGTTGGAAATTGTCCATTTGGAAGCTCTGGTTTCCAAAATTAGTTGCATGGGATTGAGAATAAAATGTTTCGCAATATTTGATAATTAAGAAAAGTCAGGATGTCCTGAGATTAAAAAGAGTGATGTGTAAGTAAAAAAAAATCAGATTCATATCAAATATTAAAAACTCGTGTAACTAATATAAATTTAATTTGTATTTTTTTAATTTTATAGTCAATTCAACAAGCATAATGAACTTTACAGAATCAAAAGTAACCCATCCAAACATACGATATCTTTAAAACTAAACGAATTGTCAGAGCATCCTGATTATTTAGCTCATGTTCCCTCCAGCCTGCACAAAATTGATTGTTACTGTGTGCTGACTTTTCTATCTCCTATAAAAATCTCCTTGTATTATTGAGAAGTCATTTCAGTTGTCGATTTGTCTAACGTTTAAAGCGTTACGCTTTGCACCACTCGTATCACTCAATACCACCGATTATCATAAATTTACTGAGGATATAAGTATTACAAAAAAACTCCAAACTACATTTGAATGCGCAACTTTGTATTGTATTTCATTATTTCGAAATTGTGTTACACAAGTAGCACAATTTTCATTAAATCATATAAAATTTACATTATTTGGAAAGTTACATTTTTAAACAGAAATTAATAACTGTACTAATGGTAAAAATGATACTTTTTGATAATCATGAAGCTACCACAGGAAAAATTTTACTGTTTCATTACTGATTTGGCAGAACTATACCAAATAAATTAAGCTACTGTTGATGAAAGCATTGTGGTTGGAAGGTGCAAAAATACTTTAAAAGGCTAAAGCCCGTATCATATTCTACTGAAAAGAAACGATCTCTCTAATTCCTTTCCCATGCTATTAATACTTTTTAAATACTCTTTGATTTCAGGGTTAAAATACGTCAGGAAGAACGTTAACAATGACAAAACCATCAATTTGTATAATTATTTCACTCTGCACTCTGCTACATGATTATAAAGATTACGTTAAATTTTACATCACATGGTCATGTTAGTTAAGTTGTTTTTTTGGTATAAATTTGAATAGGAGTTATTTCATACTTAAAAAGATTTAAAACATTTTCAATATATCTAGTTTGACCCCTTTGGTGAAAGTAATGCAAGAATTATGAAGCCCTGTAAATTTCAAAACTATTGACTCTGTTGACTGTTTGTATGAACCTTAAAAACCGGAGATATTTCTCAGAAGGTGGCTTACCCTTACTCCCCGAAAATTCGGAGAGTTACTTTCTCTCAGACAAGTATTTCAGACAAACAAGTATTTCAGTTGTGGACACTCCAAAATTAATTCAACGTAAATATTAGACTGATAGTTCTTATTTTAAATTTTGAGTTCCTCATAAGTTTATTCAAAGAACTTAAAATTGGTTGATTTCAGGTCATGTATATGTAACTTGAATTATGGTCATTTTTGCCGTATTCGAGCTTGAATCGTGGGTATAGTAATAACTAATAACGAGGTCTTTATTTGCAATCTTCCGGAAGAAGTTTTCAAAAGGAAGGAAATACCATTTGCAATTCTGCTTATTGTTAATTTATAATCCGTCGACAGCCATTTAGTCCCAGCTCCAACCAACAACCGCTTATTCATTCATAATGTTAGTGTTTTTGAGTTTTCTTCGGTAACATCTTGATTACTTCTTACCCAAGGGATGAATATTAATTAGAATCTACCTTTGACATACTATTTAAACAAATACTGTCGAAAGTCCAGTGATATTTAATTAGTTATTTACCATCCACCTTGTTGCTTCATGTTCACTTTAGATGAAAGTTGCATGGCTAAACCAACAGGCAAAATGGAAACCTGCACTAATAGATAAGCTGTATGACGTCAGATGAAAGTAGATAGCATAATTTAGAAGTAACAGATTTTATTATTTCTAACGTTTCATTGTTGTTAGCTTTTGAACAAATTACTATTTATGATTTTGTTTTAATTATGTATTAGTAGGAAGGTTTGCCAAATGAAATTGATTCAACTTCAGTAGTTTAATTCGAACGCTCTTATTTAGTTGCTATTTCTATGTATTTACTGTGTGTCAAACCAGACATTCATTATGTTCTTCGAATAATAGTGCTGCCCCTGTTTCATTTCAGGTCCGTTTTTTGGAACATGAAATTTCGAACAACCTATTGTCGTGCATTCTCTCAATTGCAATGTATCTACGCTTTCGGTTGAAACCTCTTGTTCCCTATCCGTTTCATCTGGAATTCTAAACAATTGCATCGTAAAATACTTTGAGTTTATAGTAATTTCAAGAAATAACTCCTGTCATAAATATATGACACTAAGATTTAAAACGCGTTGAATTAAATGTAAATTGTGTTATTATTATGAATCAAAACAAATAACAAGGATCGAGGATACTAATGCATTAGCTTAATATTTAAAATACAAGGCTGGTGTTGATGAGCCAACACTCAGAACTCTTTTCTATAAAAGCTTGTAACATTTAATGCAATCTCACAACGGAAATGTTTGAGCCCCTCTGTACTCTAGCCAGATTAGACATTAAGTAGCCCGTGAATTTTATTAGGATTTGAGATGCAGCAAAACGATACAAATGAGCCAAGGATTTAAATACTGGAATAGGGTTGGGGAAAGAAGGACTGTGAAAAAGTTATGTAAGGATAGGACTGCTCATTTGAATACGATTTTAGTGTCTTTGTGGATTGTTTTTGTTGAATTTTGGGAGATATTCTCAATTTGGAGACAAAGGCTGGAAAGTGTGTGGTATAGACTCATGAGCAAGCAACATCTTCCATTGGACTCCAGGGCCACATAATTCAGTAGGGAGAAAGAAATCGACTACTTTTATTGCAGACTGACAACTTCCAGGACAATAAATGCAAAGTAGCCTCTATATGTGTTTGTTGTATTTGTGTCTGTTCCTTGTATGTGTAGAAGAGTCAGTGTGGACGTAGCAGGGAGGCTCTGGAACCTCTTCTCGTATATTCCTGTATAAAAACATGGGACCGGGTTATCCAAGAGTGACTTGTAAACTTTAAATCCACGCTTTCCCAGTCCCTCTTCTTGCTTTCTCCAGTCCGCTGAGAGAGTCATCCTCCCCCATAACTTACGCTGCATTATATTCTTGTGAATTATAATAATAGCTCTGATGAATCCGTGAATCCCATTCTAAAATCTTGGCTGGAATGGCTGGAGAGAATGAAAGACGAGAAATCCAACCAGCCTTTTGTGCACACTCATAAAACACAGTTCATGTTCATACTTTATTTCGACTTTGATATACGTACATAAATTCACTTTCCCTACTCCCTAACTTAAATACCATTAAGACATTTTTTACACAATTACTCCCTTGGAATACAGATCATAATAATAATATACATTCATAGGATTACAATAGCTGAGATAATACCAGGAAGCTTTATATACCGTTTAGAATCGTTTATGATCAAGTAGTCAGAGTTTACATTCATTTGTCTTGTCAATATATCTCCCACTGGCTCCCACCATCGTATGTCACTAGATTATTATGCTAATACTTCTGGCCCTAGTAATTTGGAGATACGTTTTATAATTTGATAGTTGATCTTGATAGTCTTGACTGCATCGGACAAATTAGTTGTATTCAATCATGACGATTAGTATTGGATTTTCTTGACAGTCATCTGGTTTCGAAATTTTCAACCAGTCATTTTCAACTAGAGCTTTTAACAATTAAATATCTTATGTTATATACAATCTTTATATGGACAATCAAAATCAGGTGTCATATTTTCTAATTGCTTAACAATATACAAACTATTCATTGTTACCCTGAACATTACCACTTTACTATTACTGACTTGAGTGGAAGTAATTATTACCTATAATGAGTCTTTTAGCAAACCCCGATCTAAGGGGATAGTTTCGTTTATGAACAAATCCTTGTAATTAAAAATTTTTATTTAGATTCAGTCAAGCTTTAGTTAAAAACCTTGACATTTCTGGGTCAAGTGGATGCACGGATTTTAATAATTAATTAATGAATGCCTGAAATTTTGGTGCACTTTCATTTCTGAATTAAATATCTAAAAAAAAACAAGCTTAAAAGTTTCATCGAAAACAATATTTAAAGTAGTTTTTTGTTAGATTTACCAAACACTATAGAACAGTGTCCCCCAATAAAACAACTGGTTAATTTGTTTATATTTGTAAACACGGGTTTAAATAATACCCATATATAATTTAAAATTTTAATAACATTTTATAAACTACGAAATAAGCAGCAAAAACTGTTCAAGAAGATTTCGAGAGTGTTTTATCATTAGCTTAATTGTATTTAACAAAAATAATTACGTATATCGACAACTCCAGCATTTATAATACTTGTTTTTACATACAGCCACAACCATCCAGTGTTTGTGATTAATTAGGAAGTAGTTAACTACTGTATTATTTTACAGAAGATTGACGCATTTTTCAGGAATTTTACGTTCCATTGAGAACAGATTTGCACCAACCACTTATTGGACACTACGTATGTTCACTATAAATATTTATTTGTATTACAGATGATAATGGGTTTTAAAACTTGTTCGACTATAGGGAAAAGTGACATAGTTTAGTTTTCACGATGGCGTGAAAAAGTATTGCTATATAACTAATTTTATACGTTGCTGATAGATTAATATATTCCATTATCCCTTACCATCGTCATTGCATTGCTGCTCTATTTAAGTTTGAGAAAACCATTGTTGATCGATAATGTGCCGATTGAGTCCCATTGACATTGAACCTCCTTTATGCGATTGTCTTGAAGCAAAAAACGCGTATTTTTTATATAAAAAAAGAAAAATAATATGAACATTTGAAAGATTTAAAACCCAAGCAGAAACTTGAGATTACAGCTTAACTTAATACATGTAGATATTTGTACAAATTATGATTTTATGATACAGCATGAGCATTGAGCCCAAAATTGTACTTAATTATTACAAGTATTTATCTCTCTACTGCTCGACTAGCATCCTAAGTTTATTCAAGTCTATACCATAAACTATTAGCGTTCTATTGATTTACATTATCATCGCACCAATACTAATTAAATTAGTTATTTTCAGTCAAATTGTCACAAATTGTCACTAAATTCACTTAAACTCGCATTTCTAAGTTGTTGAGTAAATTAAAATATGATCAAATAAATCCATATCATTATTCACAAAACATTCGTAGACATAATCAACCACTGTGGAAAAGACGCCATGAAATTTTTCGTTCATTCATTCGAGGAAGATATTGTATGTCATTCATAGGGGAAAAAACTGTTGGGAGTTCTAAGAATCGTCCGTAGAATGAAGCTGATCAAGAGTGAGATTGAGAAAATTGGGATTAAAAGTCCTTTTTGTTCCTTTAGGTTATAAACATCTTGCCGGACTGGGAGTTCAAATCTGCTTTTGGTTAGACCAGATAACATTGAATGGAATTGGATTGGCCACTCCCATACGGATCTCGTAATAGGGCAATAGGAAGCCCACTTTTACACACTTGGACTTACTCAGCCACTTTCACTCACTTTCTCCTCTGTATAGCCTCGTTGAAGACGTGTTCTTGTTCTTTAACTCCTTGGAAGAAGTAAAAGCGTAACCAGAGCTAAGGTATTCTCACTTACTACGAAATGTATACCAACACATATCCTGCAGAGAAGGATTTTAGAATCCTATCTCACATTTGAGATTCAACATTGGCAACTTTCCACATAGTTAAACGTAGGGAGTGACGAGGTTGAGTCTACATAGTCTCTACAGATCTTATCTTAGGTGGTGCGGGTTTCATCTCATTAAGATATTATCTATTACGCACTACACGAGAAATTAATTAGGTTAGTAGCAGTAGAGATGATGTCTATCGCTTTATAGCCAATAGAAGAGTTCAGGCATCAAAAGTTGGAACACATTAAATAGAGATTTCAAGGATATTCAATGTAAATATTTCGAGTAGTTATGGATTTAAGTGTGTGTATATATTTGTATTAAAATTTTGATGGATTGAGTTGTTTAACTAGAAATGCATGTAATTTGCGATTCGAATTGAAGTAAGGGTTTTGAGTTCTACATGGTTTAGTTTTTAAATGACATAGGAGCAAGTAGCCATGTATGTAGTTATCTAGTTGTACATAGGTTAGCACTGCAGACAAGCGCCTCAAAATGTTCTTTCTTAACATCAAAGAAGAACGCTCATGAATGAGCCCATCGTCTTCTTCGGAGTAATTTTGTTGTTTTGTTGTCATTCACTCGGTTTAATATCCTTCTCTTGTGCTTTAAGCTCAGTTCACTTTCTACGAACGACTTTCACTATTTCTAAGTTGTAGAATAGATTTTTGAAGTTCATTCTAGCTACAACGCCAAAACCCACACACACATATACACGAAAAGTATTTCAGGGGTTTATTTCTTAATGTAATAATAATTCATAGCAATGGATCAAGACTGCACGCAATTTAATTTGTGCTGTCACTTAGCTTCTCTGTACAAGAGTCTGAGGGATGGGGTGAACTTCTCACCTCATTAGAGCCCCTACTGATGCTGCAGATGAAGATTTTCCAGCTCTTTTTGATGAGTCTTCTTGTACGAGGATGTAAGAAAAACTTTGAAGCAACACAGTGATAATGAAAAAACTGAATAAAAGTCTCCCTGGGCTTGACAAATCCATGGAGCTGCTTCCGGATGTTTCTGTAAGCAAAAAATACAGAGTACAATAAGGGACTATTAAGTAGACGGCTTGGCTAAATGAAATGATCCCAGTTGCTAAGATAGCTTATTGAATTCTTTCACATATGGACATATATATATTTATAGTTAGGACTGTATTCGTTGTAGGCAAGGGGATCAACAAAAGAAATCTTCATGGATGGACAATCAGTGTTCATCAGACTGTCTTTGGTGTAGGTAGCCAAAGGAGCAAAATAATCCTAAGCAATTGACAATTGGAAACAATTCATCGGATTTTTTTCCTCCCTGAACGTAGCAAATTCTTGATCCCATTTTGTTAGGGCAGAAGAGAAAGTAAATCATTGAAAGAGATGTCATTGGGTATCAAAAAAGAGCCATCAAACAAGACTATCCCTCATCATCACGCGACAAAAATCCTTCTCCCGAATAAGGCATTTGTTTTGATTGAATTTCCGGTGTCGACATATCCTTCTTTAGATATATCTTTTTCATCCAATTTCTTTCCCCTCCTTTCACAGATATAAATCTAACAGACAACTTCCCTTATAATATATATATTTATATATATTTTTTTTTACTTTATTCAATTCACACAACGTACATACTTGGGCATGAACTTACAAATTTCAAATTTGCATTACTGTTTAATTCTATTTACCTGTATAACCCAATTTGACAATAATGAGCTCAAATATCTTCAATATATTCTGGTAGTTACTCCACGACTAAATATATTTAATATGATTGATACAAGTAGAATAAGATCACATTTCAAAAAAAATTATAAAATCTAGTACTGCGTATTTAATTTTGTTTTTAGAATATCGATTAAATTGTAACCCAAAATTTTTAATACAGCTTGTATGTAAACTAACTATTTTCATTCAATAAATCCCAGTATAAAAATCATCATCAAAAACTCTTAAAAGTAGCCATTGGAATATTGTACTGTAAACTTTGCATTAAAAAGCTTAAAAAGGTGCAGTAGAAAGGACTCAAATTAATCTATCTCATCAAGCCATCAATTCAACTTTGGATGAACTCTTATGAAATGAGTCCCCACGATCTATCTTTCCGTCTAGCTCAAGATCAGTTAATATAGCATTAGCCACACGCTCTCTGATCTTCATTGGATAAGAAAGGCTAGAAATGTGCATGCCGTAGAAGTAGATGAGATGATCATGTGAAGTCTGGGAGGAAAGGATCTTGTGTTGGAAGTTAAGAAGAAACAGATGAGTTTGGTTAACGGAAAGGGTAAATTGTTCTCTGGGAAAAGGTAAAGGTTACAACAGATGAGGTTTAAATTAAATCGTTTACTCACCAAATGAGAATAAACCTAGAGAGACAAACTTTCCACTCCTGTATTTACTTACCAACCACAGCCACCACGACGACCAAAGTTGACTTTTATGCTTTCTCCACTATTTTTCTTAAATTACTTACATCTCATTAATTTTATTTTACTGCCTGGATTACTCAAATTTACCCTTTTACCTTTTTTGCACTCTTTATGCAGAGAGGCAAAGAAATCTGAGAATACTTTAATGCAAAATGCAAGAATATTTCTCACACTTCCTTTCAGCCTACACAAAAAGCTACGTTTATTTTTCAACATTTTTTATACTTCCTACATAACAATTTTTGCAAGATTTTTTTTTAGAATAGAAAACGAAAAAATATAAGGTAGGACTGGAGTTTTGAGTTCTTTATATTTAAGACAAGTATGTAAAAGTTTCAGTTCACCCTTTTCGATATTTTTCCTTCCTAAACTCTCTTGTAAATTATAAACAGCTAGGAGCCTTGACAGGAGGGCTACTGTTAACTCGTAGGTATTTTATATACAAAGCTCGAAAGAAAAGTTTAGGATTTGAAATAAATGGCCCAGCCTAAGTTTAGGAGGGAGGATAAGTCATCCATCGTATAAATAGGTTGGAAAGTGGGTATATTATTTTATGAAAGGAAAAGTTTTTTTTCCAAGGGAGTGAGAAACAATAAATATTTATTTAAGTGCATTAAACATACATGGCTCACAACTCTTAAATGCATATAACGTATAAAATACTGCTTTAGACCTCTCCTTGAGCTGAACAAAAAGAATTGATCCTTATTGGAGAGTACAGAACTCAAAACAGCTTGTATTTATCCATCATTATACTTTGTTACACTGAAGAGCTAAATTCTAACATACCTATATGAATTGTATTAGATGTGATGAAAGACAAAAGAAATCGGAAGAATGACATACCCGTATTCTTAAAGCGACTGTTGGAACTACTGGAGCCAGTAGAGGAAGAGTTGTCCACTACAGAGGATATTTTTGGCCGATTGTCCTCTTGTATAGTTTCTTCCGATGTCTGATGATACAGATTTTGTATTTTGGCCAAGCAGCTCAGCTTAAGTCGTCCACTTACGAAATGAGATTGGCGAACTATAAATCGTATTCCAATATGGGATGATTCTTTATTGTCTGAGTCCCGAAATCTCTGCTCTACGGGTGAGTTCAGGTAACTTGGATTGGCCTTTTCGTTAAGAAAAACAAAAACTTATAGGCCTAATACAATATAGATGACCGGAGAAAACCAAGTTGTTCCGGATTGTATATAGTAAGACCAAAGCTGTACTACTTACCAAATGTCCATTGATGAGCCAAGTTAGGTTGGCAGCTGGTTTTGAGCGACCTAAAATATCAAATAAATTTACTGAAATTTATTGAAATTAATCAAAATTGAATGCCAAAAATATATCGACGTATCCGTTTCTTAGAATTTTTTATTTAAAAAAAATACAAACCTGAGGTGCAATTAGCTTCCACAAGATCTCCAACCGCGTAGTACTTTTTAGGTAAACCAATCTCCGGTCTTCGCTCTGGGTACGCTGAAAATGTGAAGGATAAAAAAGGTCATTAGTAGCAAGTGTGAACATTAAAGCCGAGATGTCAAATTGAATTAAGCATTACATCCAAGTCAGCCCATCGCTGATTGTTTAATAGTGCCAGGATGGGGCAATAGTAAAATCAGACTGGCAGATTTACATAGGGCTTGTAACCCGAGTCTATATAATATTAACTTGTTGTTGTTAAATGAACTTTGCATAAGATATGTTGAGACAGTGGTATGTTTGCTACGGGGAAATGTTTTGAAGTCTTTGGAGACGACAGCTAAAGGAGAGTGGAAAGGGTGACAAGTGACAGGAGGCAGGCGGTACTAATATCTCTCTAATGGGTATTCGGATCCACACCTACTAATGCATGTCCAAATGGATGGTTCTTTCCTAGGCCAAGTTAACAGGAGATCTAGTATAGATTTCTCCCTCAAAATCCTGAGATTTATGGCTACGACATTTTGGCTTTGGCCTCCTCTCCTCTGTTCGTCTTCTCATGTAATTGCTTCCGATATCCTCACCCTTCCATGTCAAATCCAATGTCTTATCTCATTCAGAAACAAATTTCGATTGAAATGTTTAACGGTAATGATTTCGGAATTTTTACTCTATCCCAACCTCATCCACCTGTAAATCTTTTTCCGAGAATACTTTTTCTTGAATAAAGATTCTACTTCAGATTCTCTCTCATGTATCTCAATTTGAAATAGCTATTCCAATAGAACTCAAGAAAAAAAATCTTTAAAACTTTGAAATAATTTTGTATTTATTCTTATATATTAAACAGAACCTCAGCAGAAAGAGAAGATGTCTTTCAATTTACCATTCAAATCTATAACTTGAGTTAGCTGCCCTTAAAGTCGATGCATATTCAATGTCCATGGAATAGATAAAATAATTTTTCAAGAAAACCTCCCATGTCATGTCACGTATTTTATCGAAAACATTTGCTTCTGTTGCCAATATAGAGCATGACTTACTCCTCAGTTTAAAAAATGTCCAATAGAAAATAAAGATCCGGCGTAGTATATGTATATCTATGGGAGAAAGTTGCGTGAAAAAGCACCACACGTTCCTTCAATCCGATTCATGTATTATGGAGGCAGTGGAAGTGCCATGATTTTGTGGAGCGCAAAGTCTCCACAGGGTTCCTATTTTGTAAAATATCAAACACCTCCAAGTTAACTTACAGCAGTAGAGGTTAACCTCTTTCTATTTTTCATGAACAAGAAAGAAAGCAACAAATGTGTTTCGTACACCCAAAAATACAAAATATCTACTGACAAACAATCAGAGCAGAAACAGATAGAAATATTTAAAACGGTAGTTAGTAATGTATATTCAAAATGTATCATTCTTCTGTGTGTAAAATGCGCGTCACTCTCAACCTAATTTTGAGATCGAGTTTCCTAGTGGTTCGGCTTTAAATGTATCCCACTTTATGGTTTAGAGAATAATATCCGGTTGTAAAAAGATTGAGAAAGGATATCAGACATGAATATTGCTAAAAGTAGCTCCTAGAAAGTTGAAGATTCCGGTAGGCAGAAGCGTGGTAGGATATGAAGTGCTGTTGAGACATTTCCATATTGTGCTTTCGGAAATTTGTCGAGGATTTGGTTTGAAGAGTCAAAAGACAAAGTTGTCTGAATTGGTGGGTGGTTGGATAAGAAGGATGTTAAACGGGTGGGGTTAGAGAAAGCTAAAAAGATCTATTTCTATATGGAGAAAGCCATAAGCTCAGTGAAAGTATGTGCATACAAAGCAGGGCAATTTGTTATGTTGTGTGATATTGTGACTTATTTTTGATGGACATCAGCAAATGGGGCAAATAGAGAAGACAAATGGGGGAAAGTAGGGAAGTCTGCCGAAAGCCGTTTTTTCTTTCTTTCAAAAACTTTCTCTTTGTAAAGAATCCTCTGCAATCTATTTATTTGGCTCACATATGCATAAACATCTTCCTCCACAGACCTTGTCTACTTCTGTGGTCTATTTAGCTCAAGACTTCAACATCCTTCGTGGGTTTTGTTACCAACTAATATATGTACTCACAAAATACTCCAACTTCTCTAGAGCTTCAACCTCAACAACAACAAATATTATTATAGAGCTGTGGATGAAAAAAATATTTTGGATTTTTACACAAATTCTCTCTTGTTCAGATCTTTGTGTGATTATGCATGAGATGTATTTATGAATATGGCTTTCTCTATCTCCAAAATTCCTTAAAGATTTGGCCTTCGTCGTTTTATATCTTATTTATTTCTTCTTGAGCAGAGGATCTTGGACTGAGCTATTAATTCTTTCTTCAAGCTTCAAATCTAGACTCCATCTTCCACAAAAATATTTACAATAGACCGAACTCTTGCTTCCTTCAAATTCCAACTACGGACTCCATTAGCAAGAGATAAGATTGAATTTTTTATAAGAACAAAGAACAACACACCAGGATGGTTTGGACAGCATCAGAGAAAATATAGTACAGTAGCAGATTTACAAACGTGAGTTAGAAACTTTTAATTTTTTTTTGTAAAATAAAAAGTATAGTTGTAAAAGCCGTAAATACGGCGCCTAGAAGTAGGATCATTCACTGTAAATCCGCAGCATTTCTTTAAATTTCTCTGTGAAGTAAGACAGAGAAAGGAGGTTATAATACGTGGATAAACGTGCTTGTGTTAAATATATGTATGTAAAGCCTGTATATATCAAATACATTGTATAAATACATGGATATAAGAGGCCTTATTTGAATCTAAAGCACTCATAGATCTTGGCCAACATAGGGAAAAATATTTTTGAGCAAGTTGTCATATTTCATGAGGCATATTTTTCGACTTTGTCGGAACATGAGAAAAGGAGTTTTCCTTTAGTATTCTTGATGTATTCTATTCAGTATTTTCCGGACAATAGGAAGACGTAAGAAGGTAGTTGATAATTTTAAGACCTTTTACTTTACTTATTCCACTTCCTTTCCTTAACTTCAGTACAAAATTCACTTCCTCCCTTCACATTTTACATACTAAGTAGGCTCTTTCAGATCGACAGGGAATGAAGGCGGAATCCGGTATATTTTACATCTTAAAAAATCCAGCACGGAAAGACCCCAATCAAATTGTTTTCCTGCTATTTAGTCTTTTTTCACGGTCTGATTGTCAAAGAGGAATTCAGAAGGGTGAGCACATTGCAGAACTCGGGACAAAGTCTCTCTAATTCATAGCCAAGGCAATGGTTGCCAATATGATTTTCATCACAAGTCTACATCATAACAACATACGGGAAACTTTTAAACTCCGACCTTAAATTTATGCATAAAAACTCACGATTCGTCAGTTATAGCTCTTGCAGCAAAACATTTTGTAGATTATTATTTTTCTAAATTTTCAACCTTATGAAATTTCAATCGTGTAAAGGCAACTAATTCAATTGAAATTGCTATCAAATATATTTCTGTTAAAAATTCAATATGCAATTCTCCACTAGCAGCTTGTATACTTGGTTCAAAAACAAAGAAAAGTTTTTTTTACATTGCTTTTATTGAACGTGATTAAAATCTTTTTGGGGCCTTTGAATTGGGTGGGACGTTATCTCGAGTAGAATGGACGTCTCTGAGCTCCTAGTTCTTATTTGAGCTGCACAAAAAACTCTGCAAAATCTGATTAACTTGTAAGTATTAATTTGAAGGAGGGAATGAATCCAAAATCTGCGATAATTCCTTCGCACTCTGTTTAGAGAGAAAAGTAAAGAAAGGAAAGCGATGAAAAGATGTTGGTTAAGTTTTACAGTTGGTTGGAGGTGATGGTGGTGGGTGGTGATGGCAGTGCAAGATTGTGAATCAGAGAACGTAAAGGGGGAACGAGAGTGTAAACAAAAGACTTTCCTTTGCATCATTTGACAAGAACAAATGACAAACCAAAGAACAGGAAAAAAGGCAACTTCGTCTTCCATCCTCCGTCTATTTCATCCACTTCCTTTCTCTTAATAAACTTTTTTTTCAACTCTAAGTGGCTTCTTGTTCTAAATGAATAAATAACTTATTTTTTTAGCTAAACCCTTCTTTTACTCAAATATGAGATACTGACAACAAGACTAACACCGTTCAGTGTTTATGAAATAACCCATGAGAGCCTCATTATTTTCCGGTGTAGATATATCATCTAAAGTGTGCTAAGACTTGTTTGTAATTTTATTTGAGAACTTTATTATATTTCCCTTTTCTCATCCCTCCCTTAACTTTGTTGTATGTGTTTATTTGTAATTTTATTATCTTTTGTACATGGTTTGTCCACATGAGCAAACTTGTTCACTTTCTTAAGTTACAGCCATATAGATAAAGTGTATGTTGGGGGTTTTCAATAGAAAGAATTTATTTTATGACAAAGTCTATCTAATTTAATGATTTGAAAAATATTTTGGATGCACAAAAATTCACATAATTCACAGATTAACCTTGAAACTGCATACATGTTTGCCCAACATGTTTTGGCAAGTTCTGATATGACCATGTCTTGAAATGCAAATATCAATGCGAAAAGTTCCATAAAAAACTCTGGTTTTCTTTGTCAAAGAGTTTATTTGGAAAGCGAAGGAAAAAACTCAAAGTTGAAACTTGCAACTATTTTTCTCACACCCCATTGAAACCGTACTTATGAATCTCTTTCTGTCTCTTCCCAAGTTGCTAGTCATCAATTTAATTCAGTTTAGTATCTAAAACAAACGCTGTATTACATTGTATTATTATTATGCAACTTGAAAAAAATAAATGAAGCTTATTTTTGTCACTATATATTTATACGACGATAGCAACTATGTGGAATGCAGAATCGCTACTTTTCACTTATGATTAATGACTTCATTCACCCGTCAAGTCGTATCTCGGTACCTGCGCGAAAGTTTCACAGTGAAATAGGACATAAAGAAAGCAGAGACTGAAAGTTGATGATTATGTTTAGTTTGAACAAGGATCTGAAGGCTAAGACATGTTGGATACTCATATTATTATTATTATATATGCTATAGCGTGTTATAGTTCTAGTAAACTCTTGCATGAGTTATATTTTTGAATCCTAGAGGTTCACTCCCTACGATCATAATATTCAATGATTATGACAACAAGGGATAAGAAAGGAGGTTATCTTCCAGAAGAAATGACTGAAAATGATCCTCATTCCTGTTACACTTCCCATTCTCAATCTCTTTCCATGTATTTCTAGAACCTTTAATGTATCTCTTGGATAAAACACTCAGACATTTCTAACTTACGAGAACAAACTTTAGCCAGTTTTCGATCCGATTTTCCATTTCTCGGACTACTCCTCAATTCATCCTTTACTGAAATATTTCCATAGTCTAATATCCTTTTTCTGGATTATTTCGAGAAAATCATGTAACTTTTCACTTTCCCATAATAAGATTTTGATTTCCAAAGATATTTCTTCTGCATATGAATATCATATTCATGCATGGTTGATAAAAATGCATTTATTT
Source organism: Vertagopus arboreus (assembly GCA_034698485.1). Taxonomy (NCBI): domain Eukaryota; kingdom Metazoa; phylum Arthropoda; class Collembola; order Entomobryomorpha; family Isotomidae; genus Vertagopus; species Vertagopus arboreus. Next base: position 21,210 of record JAQGBQ010000033.1, read on the forward strand.
ATATCTAAAATTCTATCTCTACAATAACTAGTCTTAATTTCGTTCAAGACGGAACAAAAGCTGCTAGTATACGACTGCAGACATACTGTTTCCGATCTGTGCCAAGGTTTATAATTTTTTTGTTTTTCTAACCGCGTTATAAAAAGCAATTGGGAAGTTTTGTAAAGCTAGCTTTGTCTCTTGGTTTTTGCTTCAAATGTGCAGAGTTCTTTGATCTAGTGTGAAGTAGGTATTTGTGCGAGAAGTTTTATACGTTGAAATGGACATGGGAGTGCCGTAAACTTGACCAGTCGCAAGTGGTCACTAAGCCAGGCACTTCATAAATTCAGAAACTTGTGGTCAGAAGTAGAATTATTTGTCAGGAAAATGAAACTCCACTATTATCATTACACTTACACATAGCATTAGACGAGGCGGGCACTCAGTGTTAGTTCACTTAGCTGAAACCTAGTAATGGCTTGTATAATAATAATGCTAAGAGGAGCAATAATCATAATGATAACTGCCGGGATAAGTAGTCCTTTCACCAACAAACCAACAAATTTCCAAACGCAAATGGCAAATAGCTCAGGCTCCTTTTGTACGAATAATGTAATGTCCACCAATCTCCCTTAAAGTACATTGCCACCACTGCCACTAGCCATTGCAACAATGAAATCCTCATGTAGAAAGCCCTGCACGTACATGTATAGTGTTTTTATATGTAGGAAGGACGACCGTTTACTCCCCGATTATTGTGCAGTTCATATCATTTCCTGACTACAAATATACAATTATCGCAGTAGACACATTGTTAAAGATATAACACCCCTCCCCCCCAGTCCTCTTCTGTTTACACACGAATAATAAAATAGCCACAAGAACATCTACCCATATTGAGTTGACAGTTTAAGTATTTCGTGAACCTGGCTCCTATATGCCTCGGCATCGTCTGTTGGCATTTACGCCAATTTCTATTGCCCATTTTAGACGACATGGACATTCATAAATAGATACCTTCGACCGCTTTTCAACGCTTCATAGCCCAAAATATCACAGGCCATAGATTATTTCGCTGACCAAAACTTAGACCATTTACGACCGTTGGTCAAACTAGTCAAACACATATGGCTTAATATCGACTTTAGCTTCACTACTACTGCTGGACATAACTGGACATAACTGGACATAGTTCCAATGTTAGCTTAACCTCATATACTGAGGCAGGGTTGGATTGGGGAAAGCATTACTCATGTTCTTCTTTACTCTTCCGGTCATTCCCACTTTTCCACCGGTTATAAATTTCGATCTCCCAGTTTCAAGGAATTTTTCATCTTCCTTTCAATAGCCTTGAACTATAATGTGAGCTTTTTCACCACTTGCTAAGATCATTTCGCAAAAAAATACAAAATCCTTTGATTTAGTGTTAAATATATTTTTAAAATATTGTTTGAAATTGATTTTTTAAAACAAATGTCAGATTGTTTTTTAAATACTGATATATTTAGTATATTTACGGCTTACATGATTTTGAAATTTTATAACAATAGCAAAAACTACATAACTCGCCATAAAACATGTTCAAGATATTAAATAGCTCAAGAGCATACGTAAACTTTAAATTCCCAAAACTGACGTGTCTTTTATTTCCCTAAACCCTCCAAATCTATTCTGAAAAGTGACGGCAAAGCAAAATTCAAGGATGATAGGATTTGATTCAATCAATCTAAAATCCGAAACTCACTCAAGCTTCAGGAAATCAAGTTACATGGATTCAGTATTGAATCCTCCTAATAAGATCAACAAAGCTAACTTGTGTAACAAATCTTTTACTTTCCTATTTATGTAGCACGTAGTTAAAGGGTGCGATAATTTAAAATTTAAAAGAGGCATTATTGTTGCATTTCATTTGCTACACTGAATATGAAGCTATGATTAAGTGGAGACGTTTGATTTCAAGAAATAACAAGTATTGCCAAAATAAATTCGAATTTGCTACACAAGATTTTATGCAAGATGCATGATTAAAATATTTCAAAAATACTGCACATTCAACTTACCCACTACGTAAAGATTAGCTGTTTTTACATCCGTTGTAAAATCTGGAAAGTCTGTTGTAACTTCACAGCTATAACGTGCAGTCAAATTGAGATCCACTCTTTTTAATGTTAAATGCGTTGCATTGGATTGGCTGTGCTGTAAGGACAAAACAATTGGAAGCTTTTTATTAAACAGTAAACTTAAAAAATGTTATTTTATTCACTATAGATATGCAATTTTTATAGGATCTACATTCGTTTATATTCCACAGGGAATAAAATTAACGCAAACTATAAACGTTCTCAGTAGACGTGAGACAAAAGAACTACAAAGACATAATTAAAACATGTAATTCTTGAAAATTGAAACTGGTGCATGCCCACCAATAGATAAAGAACCTATTGAGCAGAAGAAAACATAATTTATTCAAAATTTGATTTTTAAAAGTGGTTTTTATAGGAATAAAAATCTTGCACATATAAGATATTTAAAAAAAATTAAACAATTACATCTATTTGTAACCCAGGAACAGGAAACGTCTTGATTGGTGGTGACTCTTTGGGTGTGAACCGGAAAAATTCGTGGTTTCCTTTGTACCACTTCATAGTGTACAAGGAATCACCACCCAAGTCATAAATACATTTAAGAACAGCCGTGTCACCAGCTTTTACGAATTTCGGTACTTCTATCTGAACATTAAGTCCATCTCGTCCATCCAGTCTGTCCCGTTTCCCTTCTCCATATTCCAGATTACCTGAAACATAAAAATTACTTGTTATTTCAACAATTTTAATTGGGTCTCTCATAAATTAATTTAATAAATAAGTATTTAACTTCTTAATATAACATGACGATTGAAATTCTATTAGAAGATGTTGGAAAAACTATAAAGAAATATCATTGACGTAAAGATGATTGAAGACAGCATAATTTTTGTATGTTTATAAGATTTTATTGGCGTCATTGTCTGAAATCTTAAATTATTCCCGCAAACAAGGAATTCGCTCGAAGTTGATAATCGAATCGAATTATCACGGGGAAAACTTTGTCGTACTCAATTTATAAACATCTAGCCGAGAGTAATCGGCATTTAGCCCTTCAGCTTCGTCAAAGATAGCATCACGTTTGTATAGCCCTCAACAAGGTTTCAAAATGCTGAAAGTTTAGACAACGTTGGTTCACACGAACAAAGATATAAAGTATCTAGGAAAACCAAAACTGAAAGCATCTCTTTCGACCACTTAAGATTATTATTTGAGCCGTCAAATAGATAACTTCAAAATAAACTTCTAAAAAGTTGGATGAGACATTTTCTCCTCGAGTGGTTTGGTAACTTTGAACTAGTAAACTCTGAAAATCGGACATTCATTAGAATATGAATATATTAAATTTCAGAGATTAGTAATTTGCCACATCACACAATACCTACGTAACTTTTTCAAGCTCAATGTTCCTGATAAGTCCTTAATCATCAGACCCTTCAGTGAGAGACGAACTACATGCATATAATTTAAAGAAAAGGTAAGCAGGACTTTCACCGGAAGAATCCAAATCGTTTTATGTAGATGCTATACGTATGCACGGCACAGCTTGAATCGACATAAATGTGCTAATGATTACATCTGTGAAAAAACGAATGAAAGATTTTGGTCAGAGAGGCAACGATTTAATTTTAAATTATACCGACGGGTATTTTTTCAGGTTAAAAGGAAGTGCTAGGTTACATATAATATAAGAAATGAGCTTCACCTCGTGACTATAAACCTGTCATATTGAAGACTATGCCATCCAACATGCCAAACTGAAGGGTTGGGATTTTTATAAATCCTGAGCTTTCCAAACCACGAGAAGAAGATGATCAATGACATTCCCACTGTTCTTGGAGACACTCTCCTCATAATCTCCTTAAGTATGGCCTATCTCACATTCGAAATTCTCGGCAAAGGCTACTCGCACAAAAGCATATCGAGAGAGCAATCAATGTCCACAAAATGAATCCAGCCAGTTTTTTCTTCAAAAACGCTTTAAGAGCTTCTTCTATATCTACAACTCCTTCGATTCATCTCCATCCTCTCGTCCTTTGCCATTCTGAGGCAGCATTTTATGAAAGATGTATTCCACACTAGAGCTTTATTGCTACAAAGAGCATCCCAAGTATTGTCCAGACTTTTTCTCAATGACGGGGAAAACCAAGCAAGTTTTTCTATAGAAATAACCATTTCGAACCTCAATGTATTTAACCGTTTTGTTTGGTTATGTATCTTATATACATACTTGAATCAGATACTAAGACCCTTCATTGAACGATTGATTAAAATGTTCGAATATCGCAGCAAATTAGTCCTTCATTTAATTCTGTCAAAGAAAGACTAGCGTAAACTTAAGTAAAATAGCGTTTTTAGAAATAAATATGCAAACAAATTTTAGCAGTTAAAAATTTTTATTATAAAGCATACATCATGCATATTGCAGTGCGTAGTGATGAAAGATGACTGAGGCAGAAATAGTATATAGGAATGTAGAGATCTGCGAAATGCATCTTTGTATTCTGTTTTCTCAACCACTATAAATTTATAACAGCAGGCGATGAAAGATTCGATAAATGGGATTTGGGGTGCCTTTAAATCTGCCAAATGCAAAGAGTTCCCCGTGCTTTCTGTCCAACTATTGCCTTCACTTCCCTCTTAGCCGTTTCCCTTCTATATTTCCCAATATGAAATGGAAAAATGGTAACGATCAACATTTAATCTCACACGGCTTTCTATTCCAAGATGGATTTGTTCCTCGGATTCTCCTCTCGCTTAATCATACTTACATCTTCGAGCAAGACTAGGCACATGTATGTATTGCATATCCCACGCAGGAAAATCTTTACTGTACAATTGCAAATTTATGGATCACCACTATGTGTACTGTTATATTGGACATTTTTTCAGGATGTACGACCCACGGGAAGCTGGAGAGCAAGCACCAGCTTTAAGTTACTGCTTCAAAAAGATATAATGTATTGTACATTGAATCCTCGCGTCCTCTCACGTTAACACGAAGGTGTGCTACAACTTATATACTTCATGCCTTCCAGCCACCTTGTACCAAAGCTATTTCGCCAGACTATGCATAGCTATGGTATGTGATACATATCTGTATTGATTTCCGTCCCATACCATTATAAAAAACAGTGTGGCTGTGTGGCGTAAGTGTTTTTGAAACACTGAAGATATTGAAAGATTATATACTTATTCATATGCATAAAAAACAAGAGAAAAGATGTAGAGAAAGGCAGACTGTCGGAGACTAATGTGCTGATTTGTCCCAGGTAGGTAGAACAGCGTTTATAGGTGTGCAGTGGATAAAGAAGCTTAAGTGTGGGGAAAGGGAGTTGAAACAAATTGAAAAATGGATGTCCATGAACCTCAAATAGTGAAGGGAAACCTCGGCTGGTTGGGGAAATCAAAGAAAAACTAAGACAGTTTGAGGACTCGAGGATGGAGAAAAAAAGTGTCCGAGGGAAAAGTCACACTGATGCGAGTGCGTATTGTTCCAAAGGGTATTCATACCCCAGCAGTCACCACCACGACCTAGTACTATGTTATATACTTTTTTGGTCTTATTCTCATGGATTTCGTATCTATGTCGTCTTCTGCGGAGAAAGTAAAAGTCTGAAAGTATTTGCATGGTTAGCTAAGCTCCCATCGCTTGCCCATCGCATATCACATACCCTCCTCACAGTGTTCTTCGTAGAGTTGGATCGCATGCACTATGGGTGCCTTTTATATATGATGGCATGGGCTTGCAGCTCAATAGAATTGAATTAGGATTAAGATTTTGGCCCCAGTTTCTTGGCTTTGGGCTTCTCTTGTCTCGTTGCAAGATGACTTGGTTGACTGGGTAGTTCTTGTCTACGTAGGAACAAGAGAGAGTATATCCAAATTTATATCTGAGGACGACAAGTACAACATAAGTCAGAGAGATACACTGCTATATTCAACATACTAGTCTATTTATTCCTTGTATCCAATCCATGCGTTTGTATTGAGATAAAGTTGACGTAAAGATGACTGAACAAGGCTTGTTTACTAGAGACTGGCTGGTTTGGGTGGCCCATGGTATTTACGTTACGTATCTACAGGGTTCTATTCAGGCTCATATATGAATGGTTGATGGTGTTCTATGATACTACTTGTTAAATGCGGATGGTTCCGGAAGTGAAAGTGAACGAAGTGTGTTCTGCTTCCTTCCCTTCAGTTTGTAGTTGAGGGATGATGGTGTAGAGACCCAAAAATATTTTACCGAAGAAGAAAATTGCTATTCGCCAACTCGTTGCACAATCTGACTTTCTTTCTTCGTCCAAGAGGAAATCGGAAGGAATGAGACATGAACATACATACATGTTCTATCCTAGCAGTCTCCTCAGTACTAGTGGTGGTTCACATCCATAAACTTACATCCATGCATACATGTTCCCTTAAAATAGAGACAACTATCTAGTAGAATGAGGTTGCATAAAACCCTGGCTGCTACTGCTGCATACTTGCATCCGGGTACGGAGGGTGGAAAGCCAAGCTGAGCTCACAATCAGACGCCTTTGCCTTAGCTGCCTCTTGTACTTTCAAATGTTATATATAGGGAGAATAGACGAAATCACAAGGCATAATCTCACGATTCTCAAGAAGACTCATGTTACAATCCAAAAGTCCCATGTATGTACTCCTATCCTTCTCCATCCTTCCAAGAAAAAGGGTTTATCTTTCTTTAGTTAGTCTTATCCAGGTTTTTTATCCGATCTTCTACAGAGAAAACGTCCAAGTCACATCCTTCCTGGATTTTGCTTTTCTCGCAATCAAAATTCCGTATAGACCGACAAAAATTCCAAAAAAATTCTTATTTCACAGATCCAGCAGACTTCCATCCTGAGAGAGTCGGAAAGCGAGAAAGAGGGAGAGAAAGAGAAGGAAAGAGAGATGAGTCGGACTTGGTCTTTTTCGAGTTGTAGAGTTGAGGAATCAGTTTTATTAGAGGATTGCGTTGCGTAAGTATCAGGGAAATGGAGACTTCTACTGGTGGGATAAGAGGGCTCGTTGTGAAAACAATTTCGATGGAATTTCATGATCAATCCCAATATTACTTGTGTAAGGTTCTAAGAGGTTGAACTTTGGGAAAAGGGTGCCAAGCATAACAGGGGTTAAACCTTTTACTTATAACAAAACGGATATTTTCTCTCTGCGTTTATCCTTTTGGATCTTGATTTCTTTTTTGGCCTAAGAGACCTGTGCACATTCCGACCTTTTACAACACTAAAAATACTAGCAACTTACAAAATTCTTTCACAAACACTGAGAGAGAAAACATCAACAATTTTCTTACTTGAACGCACAAATTTATATTCAAGCATGTGTTGAATTAAAAGCATGGCAGGATACATAATTCTGTTAAATTGTTAGAAAAGCGACACCTCCGACAATTTCCTTTTCAGCTCCAAGCGTATACATTCTTGAAATTCTTGACCATATTCAACGTGCGATGAAATCATGCGTTGTTAATCTAACAATAACAATAACATGTTCAAACATTTCAATATAGACGTGAGGGTTATTGGGTTTTGGGAAAATTGTCGACGACGGCGATCGAGATGGACAAAAAAATATATAAAAATCCTAGCAATGCATAGCGATTGGGGAAGTGAAACATAAGAAGTTGTCTTCCATTTTCCTGTTGTTGCTTAAATTGAAGGGAATCTTTGATAAATACAAGAGACAGAGAGGATGAAAGATAAGATGAAATGAGATAAAATAAAGGAATAATCTCAACGTCATGGGCATCACCTGAAGGTAGGCTCAGATCTTTTTCTTCCTTCTGGCGTCTCTTCCAATCGAAGATCACATCAGATATCCTCACAACACATTTTCCCTTGAAGAAGAAAAGAACCGTTTTTCCTCCAGAAATTTATCAAAAGATTCTAAAGGTTACCAAACTGACGGAGCAATAATTTCTTGTTCAATTAAATACCTGATTTTCCCTTTGGGAGTTTCATTAGACCGTTTGATTACATGCTGCAATATTGCGTCTATATATTGTTCCTACTTTTGTAAAGTTTATATATGTACAACCTTAATACCTTCCTGACTGACTAGTAGAGACTAGGCCATACTTTCTACAAGGAGGCAAGAGAGGCTTATGTGAATTATCAGCTAAAGAGCTTTCTCTTCAACTTCCTTATCGTCTTGCTTTTTTAGTCTTTTCATCTTTTTATTATACGTCTCCTTTCTTGACGGATGGCTTAGAGAGTTTTTTTTTGATGCTTCAGCCACTGGGTACTGGCGATAAGTTGTGTTATAAATTCTAAACTGGTGACTGGGTTAGAAAAACTCCAAACCCTCGAATTTTTTTAAAATTCAAGTAAGCTTTCAATTATATTGGGTGAGTTATTTTTAAGGCTTTTGATGAAACGTCATTCTCCTTGAACCAATTACAAAAACCCTATAGGTAATTTTTAGGCTTAATCAAATAGTTTATGTTGACAAGTAATCGTTATTATGCGGACCTATAAACTAAAATAAGTAGTAGTAGAACTAATTGTACGTAAAACTATGGCAGACAGTTTTCTGTGCGATAAGTTACAACGTCAGATCGCTACAAGATGAAATCTGATTAATAGAATCGGTTTAGATTTGCCAATAGTGTCCCAATGTAAACATGAGTTGGCACATATTATTATTTTGAGGAAGGGGGCATTTGCCATTTAGTTCTTATCTTGGAATTCTTGAAGGTTGAAAATATGGATTTCTAAGCTGTAGAGTAGATAATGCTGTTATATATACGAGTATATACTTAAACTCTCTAAAAGTCTGGGGAGATATCATAGTCAATCTATTAAAGCGATGGTTGTCACATATTCCTTAGGATTATGAATGATTCCAGTTCTCTCACAACCTACCGCCTTGAATTTCTCAAAAAAACGTGTCAATTCCTTCATCCAATCTCATTTATTACATGAGAACCACTTCCCCTAAACCTAAACTTTTCTCTGATCATATGGACGTTACATTGAGTCCATTTCTTTTATCACAATGTGAACAACATGTTAAATATCCTTGGTGCCAGATCACCAGATCGCCACTTTTCACCACCCATCACCACAGTCAAGGAGACTGAGTCAGATTGGAAAGAGAAAGCACTTGATATTTTGTGTTCCCGTCTTGTCATGTCTCTCAACAAACAAATGACCATAGTTGACTCCGTCTTAGCCCTTCGAATACATCTTCGTCTAAAACCAAATGTTTATTTCTTACATGTTACATCCTACTATTATACGTTATTATATGAGGCATGCAAAATTTTTATACAGATGGAGGATTGAAGTACGTCAAGTGCTCTAACAAATGGGAAACGTCCTTGTGTACACAGAGTCAAAGTATCCATTTCTTATCGCAATGTTTACTAAATCAATAAATCTTGTTGGAAATACTTGGTAATGCAAACGCCAGCTATTGTAATTTGAGTATGAGAATAGTCTTGTTAGTTTTTCAAGAAGGAAATGTACTTAGCCTAGTGAGGTGGCCAAGCTTAAGTTCATTGTGTGCTACAAGTATTGATTCCATCTCCATTATATTATGTATCATTTCACAAAAAAGGGGGAGTGAACTATGTATGTCTCGCAATGTGGAATATAATATCTTTTCCCATGGATATAGCAAGGTCATCTAATCTCATTTTATATTTTATCTCATCCGCAGAAGGGTCTTTTACTACTAGATATATATCCAATCATCTTATTTCATTCCTTCATGTCACTTCATTTCATGCCATGAGTAAAGGAATCCTTGCCTCTACTTACCACACATACAAGCACTTGTCTAAAGTAAATAGCATCACTAACATCTTCCTTGTCGGCGACAAGGGAAAGTATAACCAAGACTAAAGTGTACCTTCATGGATTGAATAGGAAGAAAGGATCTCATCTCTCTTTTGATAGCATCATATCACATCATCATATCTGGACGTTACGACTAAAACAAATGACTCTATCTGCAATATGTTATTATTCCTCTTATTAGCCCTTCCTTCCATATCCTCATTGTCAGTTCACTTTCATTCTCCCACACTGATATTATTATACAACAATGGGACGTTATGTGATGTAATATGGGAAAGCAACCAGCCAACCGTTTTTATACGATGATGTTGAGAATAAGAGGCAAATCCTTAATTACATCTCTAGAGACTCTCAAAGATTCTTTCAGCATATTTCCTCACATTATATGTGTGCTTGTAGTAAAATAAGATCATGCATAACCTCATTTATACGAGGGTGGTTTCATGAGTACTCGGCCAATTTTGGTCATTAATATCTTCTTTGAAATAAAAGATGCAGAACTTACAAAAATTACCAATAATCAACTATATATGTATCTGAATGTGTTCCTAAAACTGCATTTTGAGCTCAGAGATATAAAGATTGTAAAGCTCGATAACCATCTTAGATATAAATAATAATATATTTCCGATGACTTCATAACAACTGTAAAAAATTGTGGGGAAAAAATATGAAGAAAAAAACTTGTCCCAAAAATTTAAGGGGAGAAAGTACAAATTTAATTTTTACATGTTACAATCTCGATTTTATATAACACTGCAGCCTATATAGCCCACTTTCATTTTTTTCAGGGGTGTATATATGTTTTTGTGTTCTGTGTCAATAAGAAAATAGATACAAATGAAACAACCCTCGTACAGGAACCGTGTTCTTAAGGTTTGACCTTTAGCATCTTTACCCTCGTGTATCTCTACAGCTACAACTCTTAGTTACTCTCTGCTTTACTTATTCAAACATGGATCTCCTAAAACATCAAAATTTAAACTGACACCGTACACACCCATGTACAAACTACGGTATACTGTCTTACTTCTATTATAGTGTTTACTTACTATGAGGTCTAAGATTTCTTTAAATAGATAAGACAAGTTCTTGTATACAAAGAAAGCCTCCTTTATAACATTCTGAAGGATTAAATTGCAATCCTGTTATAGACAGCATTATTTTGTTATCTTTAAATGCAAAATTGTTGGTCTATTTATCACACACCTATAGAATAAAATGTAATCATTCTACGAAAAATGGTAAAATTGAACTAAACAGCGGACCTAATGTAACCAGAAGTAAAGGCAAATTTCTTTGTGTCGTGACAGTTTGAGACGAAAAGCATAAGTCAAAAAAATATATTGCGTTTGCTGTGATCGGCTGATTTGATACACAAAGGAAAAACTGAAATTTGCCGGAAACTAAGAAGATTTGGAATTTTGGACTCTGGAGACAGGAATAATATGTAAATTACGTATAATCCGGTGAGTCGTCAAACAGGGAGCCTATTTTAACAGTCAAAGACTTAATTGTCAATGAATTTAACTACATAATAGTTTCATTAATAAAAAAAAAAACTGCTCAAAAAACATTTAAAATATTTTAAATAAAATATTTTTGATTTTTTTTACTGTAAAATGTCAACTGAAGAAAATATAAAAGATGCAATATAGATAAATCGACACACTTTTGTCATTGTATTGACTTGGCTATTTCGGGTCTTTAGTTTTCTATTAAAGCAAGCAAGAGCAAAAGGTATAGGTGAAAACGCAAATTTGAGCAAACTTGCAGTGGCCATAATAATGTACGTTAACTTTTATAGGAGAATAATAACGATTCAGTGCTGTAAGAAATACATGAAATAATATAACGTTATCAACCAAGGCTACAACAAGTCTAACATCCTGAATTTGTAAATAGAGAGAAAGGGGGATTTCACTTTGTCCTCGGATTTTACGGCTTAGCTACAAATCTAGAAATACTATGAGGGCATTCAAAGATGCTTATATATATTTCCCCTGTGAAAATGTAACATGTGTATACTATGTATAGCAAATAGTAGTCATCTAGCATTAAAAGAAAACTGTTAGAGTTTTGAAACTCGACTCGACTGCCTACTTTAAATGAAGAGAGGACATCACAGAGCATGGAGAAAGGGGAAGTGGTTCATAGTTGCTTTTGTCGATTTCTGCATTCTCTGGAATCGTTTAAAAATGCTGAATGTGCTCTTTGGATTCATCTAATAGTATTTATGTGCCCATCGAACAAACACTTTATGAACTTATGAGACAGGATAGGAATACTTACAAGGCTAGTAGACTGTACAAAGAGCCAACGATTTGTCCCAAACTTCCCATCAAACTCATTTAAAACTTTTATTTGGCTCCGATTTGACAAAGGAAACGAACAATCAATTTTTCTATTTGATATTTTACAATATGTGACTAGCTTGGTGATGACATCCACTATCCCAAAATCCTTTCAAATCCTCAATTTCTTTCAAAACAAAGCTACTCACTTTAAACATTATTATTCAACATTTTTGTAACCCTAAACAAATAATAAACAAAGTTATTGATACTCTGAATTCTAATTGATCCATGTCCTCAAAAATGACGCTGGTCGATTCAAATTGATTCTATTACTAACCAAAACGAGATCCTTGTACTCTTTTGCCTCAACTTTGATAAACATGTAGTAGCAATGTTTTTACCTCGTCAATGTTGGACGTTTTTTTTAATCATCAATAAATCTTACAAGTACGTACGTAATTCTAATCAAGTGGTCCTTAGCTATAGATTTAAGGCAGATGATTGGGATTTGGGAATTTAAAAAAGGGTTTACGGAATTACATAAGTGCGTAATTTAGTGCTAAAGTGAAACGAAGGATAATTTTGGCAGAAGAGTTCTGAAAATGGTATTCAAAGTCTTCTGAAGCGAGTAGAAAGGCATGAGTAATGGAAATTGAATTAGTATCACAAGGAAGCACATCCATATGTAGAAAGTTTAACGGAGAAAGTACATGGTGAAGGCACAAGGTGATTTGAACACTTGGGACGTGGAACTGCAGTTGAATAAAATTATTCAGCTACGTTCGTAAAGCCTGCATAGGTAATTTATTATTACTTGGAATGATGTGGCATTACTCGTGCTCCTCGTGGTCCATATCAAGTTTCCTCAAAAGGAGAGGTTACAGATTCAGTCACTTAAGAAACCTGCGTCTCATTTTACACTTTGAAAACTTTCTCCGGATGACGATGCATTCCGGAAAACTCCCTTGAAACTAACATCATTGTCAGTTATATCATCACACCACACAAAAAGACTTGGACAAATAGAACAAAGTGACTGATTATCTTGAAATTTGCATAGATTTCAGTAGAAAGCTTCTCCAATCTCTACAACCTACATTTCTACAAGCCTAACCTCTCAATCTCATGATTAAAAACGATCTAGCACACCAATGAATTATTTTTACTTTCACAGTGAAACCAACTTGTTTTCATTTACATTCAATAATGGCGTTGAATGTTTGGCTTTTCAGTCTTCAGTTTATGTTTATAAACCACTCATTGCTAATTAGTGGTTGCATAGTACAGGACTTCAATCAAATCTATGGTCACCATCGCATAGCGTGAGTCAACAAGAAGGATCAAAGTATTTCCTACTCACTTTTCTCAATGTGTGTAGTGAGCGTTGGTTATCGTAAACAGCTTGGCACACGTCAACTTCATTTCATATTTATTTAATTCTACATTTTTCTATTCTCTATTAACTAAAGTACATCAATTTCATTCCTTTGCCACTTAAACTTCTGATGACAAAATAAAACGTCTAACTGACTCCCATTTTGATCAAAATAGGAAATACCAAGAATAATACAATATTGACAATGACATTTATCACGATAATTGTAGCGTCACAATAAAAATACAATACTTTTTTTTCTGATTTCAATTGATGTACGTTTAAATGAATTCTCAAAGGTATTATTTTACCAAAAAAAATTATTACTTTTACACATATATCTGCTGGATGGGATCGACAAAAGGGATCTGACTGAGGCAGGTTATATAATTCATTTTTCAACTGCCATGCAACAGACTGCATGTGGTGAATGCAATTTATTTTTTAATAGTAAATATGTACCTATACATGACATGAAATACATGCATTATTATTCTCCTATTGGCAACCTTCAATTCAAAAGGACGTAAAGACGACCTAATTATATCATGCATATACTTTATAATAATAACATAATTAGGATTTTCTGAAGTTTTCCCTTTAGAATGTAGCAAAGCACGCAATTTGTAAATTAAGCCCATCTCTTTTTCTTTTTTAAAAAAAGTCTTGTTAGACTCTGGAGAAGATAGATCGGAGGGGGCAAAAGAAAAACTTCATTGAAGATAAACGAAGGAAGATCAAAAGTTAGAGGAATATCAGGGAGTGTACCTTTAAATTGCCATAATAGAACCACAAATGTACATATTTACGTAGTAATGTATCCATCTTGGAAGAAACGAAGTGCAGGAGAGATGTGCCCGGATCCGGGTAGAAGCAACGGTCTACCAATTATTCGGGAAATATCTTTTTACTATATTAGACTCGAACATCCGAATTCTCTTCCCCAGGATGTTCACATCAGCCGGAACCAGAAGATCCAGTCAGAAGAACTCTTGATGGTGTGTACACAAAACTAGTAACTTGTAGATACAAGTCCTTCATGCCTCTTGTCGTACCACCATAATCAGATACCGGAGTTGAGTTGAATCTCATTCTTAGAACAAATATTTACCTGCACCACTGCAATCCCAGAATGGAAAATACCGAGTCCTCGTCAATTTCAAGGGGTTCTGGACCCAAATCATTGAACTGCCCTCGCCCTATCAACTCTTGCTGCATTTTGCCTAACAAACTTCACTTGACACATTTGTATTTCTACTACTATTGCTACTAGACTAAAGTAAAGTCTAGAAAATGAACCTCCTAGATTAGTTATATGCTAGACAAGTAATTGGACGGAAAATTTCAACAGTCTCACTTATTAAATGCTGACGACACGATGAGCTGTTTGTAATGAGTTATCAACTAAAGTAAACTCCATTCCGCCACATTCATTAATTTTTTTATTGCTTTTTAATCACATTAACTATCATTCATCAATCTCGCGTCTCAAATCAGACATTGTGTAAAACTACTTTAATTTTGGCCAATTAAAAACAAAATCCAAAGACACAACTTGTCAAATATTAATCTCTAAAAATTCAGAAGACTAAAAGCATGGTGTAAAGAGAGAATACGATGCTAAAGTAGCTAAAGTTAGAAATTTTTGTGAAGAAAATGTGTTAAAGACTCGAGTTTAAATACATATGCTTTATTTGAGGGGAATGAAGATATAAACTTACTCCTGCCTGAGTTTGACAAATGTGTCCAGTTGGTTTTCCACTGAACTTTCATTCTTAACTTCCTAATCTTTCGTTGCAGTCAGATTGCGTTTTTCTTGAGTAAACAAAGTCAGCCAGTGCACTCCTTAAGAGGCAGAGGGGCAAGGAAGAAAATAAATAATATTGACATGTACATGTGAAACAACTATTAAAATGCAATAAATCAGTTAATTCGAAATCTCGAAGAAATAAGACCACAGGATTCACAACAGAAACAAGATATACGAGACGGGAGGAAAGTCTCTATAAACATCAACAAGCAAGTTTCTGTTCTTCAATATTGCAATACTGCTGCAACGGGTTTACTGCAGCTCTAGACCTAATATATATTCTTCAGTCTTATTTTCTTATTTAAGGTCTCGACAAAGTCAAACAAATGTACATAGCAAAAAGAGTTATATCCGAAGAGAGAATAGATCAGAAGAGCGAAATAGTAAGAAAGCGACGGAGGAAACGTATAGGAAACAGTAGTTCTTTTCGGAAGAGACTAACAAGTAGAATTGTGAGTTTGTGAGGTTGAGGCTTAGGGTAATAAATCCCTTTGTGCAGGGAAAATTGGTCCAGAAGAAAGAGCAAGGGTGCAAAGTAGTTGGTGTTGAAAAGGCTATTTATGTGGCAATAATATGTGTGGCTTCACTTGGTCGCATTATGAAATCTCAGGCCATTTGTAGGCTTTGCAATAGGCAAGAGATATATTTCCTTGTTTCCAGCCGATTTTCCACTACTGCACAATCTTCTGATAATGCATGATCTACTGCTTCCACCACCACTACTGGATTTACACAATCACCTACTTACTACTCCATATACTATTTCTAAATTATAATGTTTTCAGCTCTACTTAGAAGAGTTTTGCAATCCGTTCCGCCTTGCAAATTCTCAACAGTATCAACATCCTTATCCTATTACATAAAATCTGTTAAAAATTCTAAACCATATTATTATTTATAGTTTGATTTTCTGCAAAAATATGTATGTATGTTGCCGCAACTCTTGGTTTTAAACGACCCATTGAGTTTGAAACCTAGACTCTCGTAAATTGACAGAGGATGAGTTGGATTTAAAATGAGTTTTTCGAAATAAAACTGGATAGTCTTGCCTTGTCCGTGTGGATTTTTAACAAACCTATTGGGCCTAATTACATGCCTGGAAGATTGGCAGTCGGTTGATGGATCGCCAATAGTGTCAGTATCATTGGAAACTCGTCGAATTCTTGTAAAATACGAAACGCTCGGCAAATGGAGAGAGTACTCTCATGCGTCATAGACATGACTGAAATTCGACCAAATGTTGAAAGAGAACAATATTGTAGCTTTTCTTGTAGCATATTTTTAAATTGGTTTTGAATGCTATAATCAATTCTGTTACAAACTAAATCATTACTTTTACAATTCTACCTACAATACCGACGTGAATTGAGTAAATTGGCTTTATAATTTTTGACAAACGGTTTTGACAATTTTGAAGCTATGTAGTTTCCTGATTAGTAACTAGTATAAATCTTGAATGTTAGCTGTCGATATGTAATGTCAGGGCGGAACGAAATTTAGTTCTCTGAAATGAGGTCCAGAAACAAACAGTTCTTTTATCTATCGCTGTCGATATCTCAAAAACTACAAGCATCAGCGTCTTCACATGTTTTTTGGTATTTGTTAACGACTTAATGATTATTTTAATGAGATAAAAATGATTGGCAAAACAAGAAATTAATCTACAAAAAATTGTTTGATTTAAAAAAAAACACAAACAATGTACTCAAAACTGTTGGTCCGAATGGACAAATTCATTGTTTTTCTGGACTGTTCAGACGATCTTATCTAGACATAAATGTATCATACAAAAATAATCATAAATTTATGAACTTCATGTCATCATGATATAAAAAGGGAAGGAGTACTTTAGAAAGGTAATTAACAGGTTCGGCTTCCCTCGATTGGGCATTGTTTTGGGGCCTATAACTCATAACGATGGAGAGATCATAAAATCTCTACATAGCTTTGCTTCTGATGAACAGTGTGGCAATTTGTGTAAAGGATATTAAAGTATATTATTACGCCGAGTGTATAGAAAGAAACTCGTTGTGAGGGAAAGTAGTAAGCGATACACACTTGAGCAAAGTGGTGCTTCTGGTTCATCTGTCTAGCATAGACTTTCCGGACCGCACCTGCCACCCGCTTAATGGACCTTTTAAACCTGAACGTTACAGATATTGATTCAGATAGTCATCGAATGAGTATGCATTATTGTTATTATTAGTGTCATGATAAAGCACCCGACTTTCCACCACGGTGTGCTCATGCTTTACACTCGAGCTAACGATCTGAATTCATTCATGTCAATGTATAAATTGACAATATAAAAAATCGATCGCAGTTATTCGCCATTATTATTGAGTTGAAGCATCACAGAATGTAGCACTTGAAATAATACTTTATCTAGTGTATTATTTCGCAATATTAACTGCAACTGTTAAGAAACGAGGAAAGCAATGGGGTAAAAACGTATTTTATTCCAAAATAAAACAAAATCCAAATCATAGATGTGAAAGGATTTTGGATAATTACATCATCTCCAGGCTGACAAATGCAACAAATGTGCTGAACGCATTGTATACTATTGAAATGTGTGTGTATAATGTAGCATATAAGTAAAATTGACACAGTCAATCAGATTCAAGAGACACCGGCCGGTGCTCTGTAATTAGTTCTGAAATATGAAATACGCAATAACCCATAACAAATTAGAGAGTTCGTTTTGCGTCAAATAAATCTGACTTCCTGTTCTAAACATGTGACATTATATTAATTTACAAACAGTGCAGCCAACAATCAATAATCCTATGTTGATTTTCACGAAGTTTCCATTGCAATTTTAAATCCAAGCCCCGGCATATCACATTAATGATACTCGATATCTTTGTTATTTTAAACTCATTCTATTTCCTTTATTTTCATGAAGAACACACTTAATTTTATAGAGATCTGTTTTCTATGTACAATCTATATATATAATATCCCAGTGTGTATGTGATTTCCGTAACCGGACAAGCGCAGTAGGAGCTTGCATTGCCACTAAGCGCAATTGCACTTGCAATCTACTTCTTTCCTGGTACGACGGACCGGACTAGAACCGGACCAGTACTAGAGTTTTTAGAAGACAGATTTTCATTTTTAGCATGTAACTTCTATACATTTATGTGTTCCTATCCGATTTCTGTCCGCAGTAATGAGCGAACGAATATTATATAGATAAACTATGGAATCCGCTGATCTCCAGGCCCCTTGAGGCCGGGCCTAATTCTAGTATAACTTAAAAATCAACTTTCCATATATTTTTCGCTGTTGAAATTCTGAAAATGCAAAAATATTTAGTTCGATTTCCAATGAAAATTGTGTATGTCGTCCAAGGTGTGCTTTTTCTTGTTTTTTTTTACTACGCAAATCAAGAAAATAATTGTAGAACTGGAATATTTTGAACTTTTCAGGAACTGTCAAGGTTTTACTTTGCAATTCTTATTTACAGGGGGGCATGTACATTTGCACTCTTTTGTGCCATGCAAGGCAGAAAATTAAATCTTTAAAAATAAAAGATTGCTGCGCTCCTTGAGCAAAACTGAATCCAACACAAAGTAGGCTTTTCAAAATTACTAGCACTAGGATGCAATTAGGACTAATTAGTAAAAGCAAGAATAGAGACTAGTGCTTTGCAGAAACGAAATGAAAGCACTGGATATGTTGGCTCTTATAGTTATAAAAAATTCTGCCTAGTTCTCTCTATTCTGTTTAGAATTAAAATATATGTATTGTTTACCTATGTGTTTATTTACCTGTTCACCTGTTTACATACTTACGAGGTATATTGAGACGAGTGAGTCAATTGCAAATGATCATATCATTTCAACTGATTTCAGAAGTTTCAAGAGAACAGCCTTGAACTACAGTTAGAATCAACGTGATTCGGACGCCTTCCTGTGTTTTAAGAACTATCTAAACGCTTTCACTTGCGTTTGTAATTGAATTAAAAAGGCTCTTAAAAATTAAGTCCAAATAATTTCAATCTCAAAACTAAATGTAAACAGCTTTTGTACCTCAGGTTTATTGTAATCTGTTAGTAATGTATGTAAATTCAATTCAACTTCGAACTGTATGATACTTTTACTGTCTAGAATATTTCAAAACATTTATTATTATAACCTTTCGCTATCTGGCACATTGCTTTTTTAATTGATTACTCAATAATATTTTAATTGAACCAGAGAAATTTCACTTGTGTACCGAATAGTACAACAATATTTATCGTATTTGAAATCCGTTTTTTAAACTTTAGGCTAGAAAAGTATAATAATCTCCGTTTATGCAAACTATATTTCATTTTGAGTGCAAAAAGGTAAAATTTTAAAACTAAGATTAAAAGCCTTACATTTTCAACGAAATATAAATAGCTTATTGATTGCAAATGAACATATATAGCATATTGACAGGAATTATATACAACCAATGTCTTTTACTAAATTAATATTAATGAACTTTAATACCGTCGGTAAAGTTGAATATTTGGGGCTATATATCTTTGGATAAGAGTTTCAAAAATTCACTTTTGAAATAAAGTTTTTTCGAATTATTTTCTTTCTGTTGTATAAAGCAGGAACTGGAGGACTTAATACTTGGATACGTTTGTTGGAAGTTATATACGTTTAATTTTTATGATTACAAGAGTAAAAGTTTCCAATACTTACCGGACAGAGTGAGGAGTGACAGGAGAATCTTTGTGCAGACAAACTTCATTTTCTCGAACGGTATATTGTTGGTGTTGAGTTTTGACTTTGACGGCTTTAAGAAGTTGAGAATTTCTATTGAAGCTTCTTAAATTCGAGTTCTTGTGAAATAAAATTATGTTTTTCTGACAGTTGCGATTTTTCTGGATTTAGAAATGTTTTTTCGTTGGAAGGTGTTTCATATAATGTATAGAAGATTTATTGGGAAGGTGCAAGATCAAAAGTAGTGCAGAGATTGTCGGTAACTGGAAATCCAAACATAAACATATTTGTAGAGTTTAGAAATGAAGGGTAGAATTGGATTTACAAGGTTCTATTTCGTGTTGGCATCAACAATTGAGCCTTGAAATAGATCCTTGTGTCTTTTGATTCACGTCTCACTGAGACAGACTCCTGGGAATTTGGCATGTCATTACACTCTTTTCTGAGGTTTTCTTCGAAATCTCCCAAATCTCTTGTTCTCTTCCCTACCGTTTTTCAGAGCCGACAGCAAAACACATTCACAGGACTTGTGGATCTTGAAGGACGAGTTGTAATGGAACCCCTAAAGCTAAAAACATTCAGGATCGTAGCAAACCCACAAAGCCTTACCTCTACAAACCAGCGGAAATTGTGTGGGCAGCTCTTTACTTAATTCTAGTTACGGAATGAAAACAGTCTTGTAATCCAACCCTAGCTTTGTTTTGGTTTATAAACTGCCACAATCCAAATCCAAACCCTCTCCTAAAATAAGGACGTATTAAGTTACTTAGCACTAAAGCCGCATAGTCTAACCAAATATACGTAGATCTCTTTCTCCTTCTTCTTCTTGGTCCTTTGCGTTCAAAGAACTGCTTGGTCTACTTCATCCGGAAATAGGTATCGTTAACATATCATGAGAAATGAAATCAGAGAATCGTGTCAGATGGATCGCTTGATTAAATAACAATCTTTCAGATGAACTGGGTTCATATCTCTTGTTGTTCACTTTCACCTATGCTATTTGATATCCTGTCTGGAACACGTGGATTTCTAGATATGTATATGGGTTTTGCATTAAATTCTTTCAAACTAGTCTTCAATGAACAAAAGCTATGAAATCCAGCCTATTTTAGTTCTGGGTATATGTCTGGAGTTTAAAAAAAACTTACACACACAAACGATCCAAGCTTCTCTAAAAAGTTCAGGAGATAGTCAAATGGAGAATCTTGTATGAGAAATAAAACTAAAGAAATTGAAATGCACATGTAGACTAGATAACATATCCTGAAACAAACAAACCAACAGGAAAATCATGTAAAGGCAAAGTATGCTCCTGGCAAAGCTTCTAGTTAAAAAAACGAGATTCAATGCGGAAAAGTTGGTCTTTCAGTTAAAAGTGTATGAGGAAGGTAGCCTTTCTCGTCTGATAGTAACCCGATCTTTCACCTTTGTTCTCTTCTTAAATAACTTCCCTTTGAATGAGGTAAAGAGTCAAAAACAAGGAAATGTAGAAAGAAAGTGCTGACGAAGGCTGGAATACACTACGAGCTATATAATTCCATGTACTATTCTATAGCCAAGATTCTCTCAAGTTTTACAGCAGAGCAGTCTAGTAGATATATACAAGAGATTTTGAAACAGAAGAAGTCCTCAGAAAAGTAAGGATTGTTGGTTGGTGGTCTATCTAGTACATATCTAGTACTTGATTTCTCATAGCCATGCCTTGGGTTTACAGGTTTTGGGGATATTCGTAAAGCCACAAAAAACAAGGAACGATGGCGAAATGACTTTCTCACTCTTTTCTCTTGGCCAGATTGTGGATTCCGGATTCTAGCAAGTTCTGGGTAGGATTGAAG
This sequence comes from Vertagopus arboreus, assembly GCA_034698485.1. Lineage (NCBI taxonomy): Eukaryota > Metazoa > Arthropoda > Collembola > Entomobryomorpha > Isotomidae > Vertagopus > Vertagopus arboreus. The sequence goes on from JAQGBQ010000033.1 coordinate 43,125, forward strand.
GTCCAGAGCTCATTTATTCTATCTCCCAAGTCTTGGTCCGTTCTCTCACGAATCAGTAGGATTTCAGTAAAGCCCGGAAATTTGGTAAGGAGTCTCGTATGGAATTCAGAATTGGAAAAGTTATGAAGTCAATGAGTTTCTTGACGGATAAGATTCAATAAGCCTCTCTCCCTCTAAACAACACGGACAGTCACAAAAGTCTCACAAGTCACAATAACAAGTCCGTACTGCTGGACTAGTTTTATGGAATCAACCTTATCTTGGATTTACACAGATTTACTCAGCATACCTTTTCCCAGGGAAATATTGCAAACCTCAGTCATTGTATGAATATCATATTTCTCTTCGAATGTATACATAAAATAATGAAGAACTCGGTTTCACTCCTGCATACTTTTCTAATTGGCTAGATACCGGGTTTAGAAACAATCAAACAACTTTTATTTTATCTGCTGGTTTTATGAATGCTGAAATAAAAAAATTACTATTACAAAATTTAGTAATTTACTGCTTTCTTTTAAAATGTAGAATGAAGACTCATGTATGAAATGTGATTTGTGAAATATATCTCATCAGTAGTTTGTAAACCACGCTTTCACTTTCTCTTTGCTTCGAATGCTAAGGTCTTTGTCAACGTTTGCTTTGACACAAATATAATTTAAAGTGGATATAAAATTTGTATCCCTGTTTATTGAAAATAACGTTTAACAATTTATTACGATTAATCTGTGGAAACCGTTTTAGTAACTCGTAGCTTTCACTCGCTACCACTTTATTTTGAAACGTTTTAATTTTAAAGCGGTTCGATTTGATAACTGTTTCAGATTAAAAACAAGGGTTCACAACAGATCACTCAGAATAGCGGTGCCAATAATGACAAAAGTAAACTCAACAGCCGTCCTGATCATGTAACATTTTGAAGAACTGTTTGTCTGTCAACGACTGAGCCAACTGAATGGGAAACGAGTGGGTTTTGTCGACAAGAATTGCGAGTGCCATTCACAGCAAGCAACTGATACACATAAGGAAGACTCCAATCAGTCCAACTCAAATTCAGTCAGACCGAGGCAGATAGAAACCGAGACTCGTCGCTAATCTTTGAGTGGTAGCAAATGCTCCAGACAGTCTCGGTACCTAGATAAAAACAATAACCATACACTTTTATAAAACAGTCAATGAAAAAAGAATTGGTGTCTTTTATGGTAAAGAATATCTTTTTCGCTATCTTCCAATCTAACACTCCAATCCATGCAAATAATTCCAACGATAAGCTACAAAGTATCAATGTGCTTGGATTTTGTACCCAGATCTAACAATTGTTAAAGGAATCGGCATTTTATGTGTGTACCAAGAATAGGAAAATATATATTGAGCAAAAATGAAGACCGGAAGTTTAAATTGAAAAAAAGGGGCAAAGTGGAGTCAGATAATAATATTTCTGAGCAATAAAAGAATTTGGGTAGGCTGTAGACTGGGCCGGGACGTTTATCGGTTCGGGATTTTCATGGACTGATGGTGGGTTAATGAAACAGGATGAGTGATTAAAGGCTTGAAGTAAGTTAGATTGAATGAGTGAGGGAGTGGACACAGTGGTCGAGAGGATCAGATAGGAAACCACGAAAAAGAGGATGTTTGTACGGGGGAGTTGAATTTATGGCACGGATGATGAAGTCCTATTTTACTCGTATTATTATAAAAGAAGAAGATTAGTTCAACAAACCTAGGAAGGAGAAAATCCAAAGAGACTGAATTGGTGGAGAGAGGGTTAACAGATCTCTCTCTCGTCTGTGGCAGAGGTATATGATAATCAAATATTTGCGTAGGAACCTAACCGTATGTTGATGGGTTGAGAATGGCCCAAGAACTGATGCGGGTTTCCTACTTGATCTTCCCGTTTATACCACCAACCAACTCTCACCCGTTATTTTCAATCTCTTGGATAGCTTCAACAAATCCATGTACGTACTCCCTTCAACAAAAAAAACCCTTCAGCTCTTTTTACATCTCCTCCACTATTTTCCTATCCGCCTGCTTTCCCCAGTAGATTCTTTCACCGGCCCAATGTACCGCATAGCACTACATAGCAATACATGAGATGTATTAACGAACATATTACTTCTGACGATGTCGAAATCCCATCAACATTTGAGACTCCTAGCTCCGATGCTGGTATTATGGGTCCACGAGGACAAGGTGCTTATGGACTTTATTCACACAGGAATAGGTAGTTGGTCGTGATAGGACTGATGACTAAACCAAAGTTTATAATCTCCTTAAGCGCAAAATAACGCTGGTGCAGACTCTAATTGCTTTCAAATGGCTCACTCAATAATTCAATACTCGAGAGAGATACAAGGCTCATGTACAACGGTCATAATTACTAGCAGTTGCAAACCATTAGTAATTTCTTTATGGAGAAGCCAACCCTCTATTTTCCAGCTAGCGAGGATAGAATAAAATATTTAGCATCAAGGTAGACAGTAATGGAATACAAGGTATTGTAACACATATTTGGTTAACCTAAGGGATTCAATTGAATCTATTGGCCCGATATTAATACCCCAATCTCCAACAGATATTGATCTCCGTCTCGCAGCTCTGCAGCTTGAAACTCTGGTTATCAATTTCCGAGAAATCAATAGAAAACCAAAGGCTTTGGTAATAATACTGCCCGTTTGAAATTCGTAAACGTAAATATGGTCTGGATGTATATTTCATGAGTGTCTTCTTCATACAAGTAATAGTTTCTTGCTTCAAAGAGGTTCTCTCAAACACCCCTTTTGAACTAGAAAACTTTACACACTGGTGGAATTGAATTGAGACGGAGGAAGAAGACAGTGTGGGCTCAGCTTTCATTTCATCTCTCGACTGATAGCTTATTTACCCACTTCTCTGCTACCTTCTCTAGTTTTTGTATCTGACTCAAGTATGTATCTGAAGGGCCCTCATTGACCCCACTTTAGAGTCAATAAACATTTAGCAAATAGAACCCACAGAGGGAAGTTTACATTATAACACTTTGAACGGAAAATGAATGGTCATCATCGTTTCCGGTGGGGATCTCTCTCCCTCCTCATAATTAATTATCATTATTTGCCAAGTTTTCGCCTCCTTAAAACCCTATTTATGCATATATATTCCTTCAAGCCTTAAGACGCTTTAAGAACTTATTTCGAATAGAACAGATCAATCGATTCAGGAAAGAATTTATGATTGTTAAAAAAGCAAATTAAATACAATCTACCTAAAGTATATTCTACTGTAGATTAGATTACATCAATAAAAATGGCACAATAAAATACTACTTTTCTTAATTTGTATTTACTTCTTTCATCAAGGACGTCATACTCTTTAGAAAAGCTTTCTACATACCAATCGAAAACAAATATAATTAACTTTATAATATAAAATTCCAAGAACAAATCTTCAACATTCATAAGCAAACACTGGAAAAATAATTTCCTTGAGTAAAATACTAGGAATAAATATGTCACTTCTGAAGCTTTGCTAATAGCTATAAATATTTAAATTGTTTTACATCATTCAAGCAATTTGTTTGATGTGGTATTCGTCCACTCTATACTCAAGAGTCAAGAATAATTTTGAATAGCATGAAATTTCACACTGAGACTGTTACATATAAAAACATGATACATCTTTAAAAACTGAACCAGAATTTTTTTTCTAAACATCAGTCACCAGACACTACAACGTGTGGTTGAGAATACTAGGTAAACATTTTTGTTGCAGTTGTATTCCAACCATTTAAACAGAAATAAATACGGACATTTAATCCTTTGATGAGAGTATTTTCTACTATGCAGTTGTATACCTTCAGAAAATAAAGAAGCATTTTTATTTTTAAAAAATATTTCATGAATCTGCTTTCTGATGCCTAAGGCAAAGCTGAGAGGAGGTATATCGCATAACATATTCATAAAAATTTGGATCCATCCGATATCAGGAGATTGATGGAAGTTTCAATTTCCAAGTCCATGGATGATAAAAAATTGCATTTACTCCCAACCCTAGCATCTCAATGCCAAGTCTCTAAAGACGAAAATTCCTGGAATATAAAATATAAAATTATGTATCGTAGCTTTTTTAAAACCATTCTTTTCTATAGATATATTACAAACTCATCGTATTAAAAAGTTTAGTAGCCATTTCTGCAACCTTGTCAGTCGATACATACTAAATACAGAAATTGTTTACTATACATAAAAATAGCAGAAAAACAATTTTTGTAACATTTAAAAATACTTATTACATTTTGTATTGTATAAATTTAAAAAAATCATAATAACAAAGGTCAAAAGATTGCCAATGATTTAGATTTTTAGAAGCGTTATATAGTACTGGCTTTGTCATGAAAACTTTAAAATAATTTTAAGCAACGTTTAAGGTATGAGAAAATGATTAGAATTTCGATTTCATAAAGCTTCAAATCTTTAAAACTGGAAAATATCTCCGTGTCGTTGGTGATAGCATGTAGACGATGTGGGTTAGATTGCAATTGAGGAGTAGCAGTAGTTGGAGAACATCTCTTGAAACCCTTAGGGATGATAAAATGTGTGGAAAAGAATTCTTGAGAAAGGTGGAAGGTTGCTGGATTTGGTAATGGGGCTAGGGTAGAGCAGCGGTGGAGTTGATGCCAATGAGTGGAGCGTTACTGTTGTTTGCGGCATAAAATAGTCGTAAATCTGAACTTGGGTTGACATTTGACATAACAAATGGTAAAGCTGTGACTCTTCACTTATTTTTATGACTCTTTGAAGCTGATGATGACCGAATGGATTATATCTACACACAAGTCTATAGACCTTATTTTCCAGTTATGCTTTATAGTAATAATAATACGTATGGTTTGTTACGTTTACATTATCTTGGTCATTAAACCTAGAAACTCGTACTGAAGAAGAAGTTCAGCCTGCTAAAACAAAGTTGTATAAGGTAAGAGTGAAAAAACAAAACAATATGCGTTTGTGCAGGAAGCAAAATAACACTCTGCGATCCAAGTTTAAGATAATGTAATACACATCGGATCGGTCAAATGGTGAACTTTATCATCCAGGCTGAATTTTATAAGTATCAGAAGTTAGCTGTGGACGGATATAGAAATTGGTACATAAGATTTGAGTAGTCAGTTCTGGGCGGAATGAGATTGAAGGAGTCAGGTCAAAGTTGAAAAGTTCGCCAATCGTGCTCGTAAGTAGTAGGAGAGAAATTTGTTTTTATGAACCAAGACGAAAAGAAGGGAGAAGTGTAGTAAGTGTTGGACTTGGTTTGGAGTCAGTTAGCCCTTGTGTTTGTGAAGATGGACAAGGAAACAACGGAGTTTAGTTTATTTGGAGGAAGTGAGGCAAAGAAAGACCGTTTAAAGTTTCTAAAGATGACTAAAAATGGGAAAAATCTGACGGGGAAGTAGTCTGCGTTGAAATGTAAAGTATCGTCAAGGGTGTAGTCTCATCCGAATCTGGATAAAAGCTCCCATTCCCGTATTTCCACCAGACGACGACTCACTTTTGGTACAAAAGGACTTTTGGAATCTGGAGACTAACTGACTACTGAACATCCAGCACGAGCCAACTCTTTCCTCAAGGCTATAAAAATGGGAAAAGTGAGAAATTTTTCCAGTCAGGTTTTCTCCGAGTTATTCCTCTCTGAAATTACGCAACTATTTTCAAACTGTGGCAGATGGACAAATATGTTGATACATTGGGGTCTGTGGTCCCATTTTGATTCTTAACTTACTTTTAAACATCATCCATATGCTATGCAACTACCATCACTTTTTGACTCTTTCCCTTCAATCCCACCCGGTTCTCATTCACACCTTCTCAAGTTTTTCTTGTGAATTGTGATCACAGACCATCCGAGTCCACACAACCCATTTTGTTGCTGCAATTATTCTAGTTTTGATCCTTTTGAATCCCCAATGCGAATTCCAAAATCAATTTCCCTTTCTAGTAATTGTCTCAGGCTTCTTGCAAGCATTGAATCCATCAAATCAATAATTAATTCTAAACCCTCACGATCTTTTTTACATAGCAATAGCATTTTAGTGTTATGTAAGAAAACAAATCATTTCCACCCATTAAGCATTAGCTAACCTTTGCTAAGTTAGTAGAGGTGGCTGAGCAGGTTCATTTGATACGTGGTGGCATACATACATATTTATTTACCTATTTCCTATCAGTAGGATTTACTTTCCCACAAAAGATCTTTATGGAAATTGTTGAAAGTGTATATCATCTAATTTTGCCACACACGCGTAAACTCTGTCAGGAATTTAGAAGTCAAGTCAGAAGGAAAGTAACAGATGCTTACATTTAGGTGACTTTTCTCATTTAACTTTCCATTGATTTCCACGTTTTCCCAACCATCACCATACTATCATACATGTACCCACCAAGAAGTAGACGAACCATCTTCCACTTTAAATTCAGCTTTGAGCTTTGAGTTTCGTGGAATGCAGAATTCAAATGCATATCCACATAATAGTTTCCAACTTTCTCAGAGCTGATCGTGAGTGTCAAGGTTCCTCAACTTTACGACAAGTTTTTATTATTGATCCAATACATAAATATATACCTCAACTCAAATATCAACCACATTGCTATTCCTTCAAAACAAATCGGACTGTAATTGACAATTGACAGACGTTCTCAGTATTGGCTTTAGCAACAAAGTAATTGATTTTTCGATTATTAAATACCTTCCATCCTAAATTTTGTTGGTATTTCATACTTCATCGATATAAACAAAGTTTCTAATTAAAAATAAACCGTGGATTGTTTTTAGCTCGTATAACGAACATTTTATTGTTATTGGCAATATTTTGTTAGACTACTTAACTCATCCATAGATTAAAATTTTATCGTAAATCATTTTGTTCAAGAAACAGATTATTTTTGCAATCTATTTATGTACTTTAACTATATTCAGATACCGAATATGAAATGGCGATGAGCTTACGAGCTTATGATAGCAAAATTAAAATGGGTAAATATTAGGGGAAAGCGTCAAAACACACTGACAGTTACTTCACCAATATTGTTGCGTAAACACTACTTTCACCTTTGAAAATGACAACTTAGAGTATAAATGCATCACGGACATTTGATTTAGCGATGCTTTAAAACTTGGCTATATTTGCATGTCCCTCACTACTGTTCCTGAGATCTCATTTCCTTTTCAATTGTGTTGATAGGTTTTCTATAATTGGCGTTATTAGGTGGTAAAACTAGTAATTATTAGTAGTTTAATTGGAAATCTCCAACCCTTTCTAAACTTTACATTTATATATGACTGCTAATCTAAATATATATTCCAACTCATCTTTCATTAGTCAATTGCATTTTCCTAAACAATCAACACTTTGCTGTTTCATTTGTTGACCTGATGGTGGAATAAACAATTTGACACTCAGGACGTTTAAAGTATCTAACTGTCTATATTTCTCTTTTAAAATTCAGAAAAATGTCATCCAGTTGTGAAATGTTGATGATTAATCTCTGCTTTTTGTTAAACAAATAAAATCTTCAATTTAAACGTTCATCAAACTATCCCTGAATACAATGATCATGAGTAATGTAATAACTGAAAGTTAAAATATTAAAAATTACTAAACATTGAAAAAATTAAACCTAACTAAATAAACTCTTATATGGAGAATTTTCAAGCATCCGTTCGATATACAAAAATAAAATGTTTATTGTTTAGTCAAAGTCATGAGGTAATTATTTTCTGGGGGCTATTATATTCTGCGTATGTAATATGTATCTGTTAGCTTCTCTGTGAATTTGGGAAGATGAAGGAAGAGGCTGAGTGAGTTTACTCGAAACAAGGCTGTCCATCCAAACTATTTATGAAACGTGTCTCAAATGTTGATCAAGAAAGACAAGAACTGAGCCATCTACTTTTACTTTCACTTCCATGAAAGACCATAAAGGCAGGTATTGCCCCAAAGCGTGTATGAATTGTTTGTGAACTCGTTGAATGATGGAATTTGTAACTCTGTACACATCTCACTTGGAAGCTCACGAGAAACATTACTCTGCTCAAGATCTCAAATCAAAAGTTACTGTTAACAATGCAAATGGATTACAGCCAACATGAAACGTATGATAGTGAAGAATTCTATGTATGTTTCAATATGAATGAATTGTATATATTCAACCACTTCGACATACAACTAACATCGCATAACCGAACTACTACTAGCTAACTTATCTCATGAACAGAATGGTTAAAGGAAAGAGTTTTAGTTTGTAGCAAAATTCATGAGAGAGTCAATGTTTAGTAATATCGTATCTTACTATTAATTCTCAAAACCCTGATCTTGATTGTTTGCAACGTTACGGTTTAAAGCTAACTATTTCTTCATTTCTTACCCAATTTTGATAAAGATTGTTTTTTTTGATACCGTTTTAACAGATTACATTCAAACTATTAAGAAAATGGAGCATATTTCGATGCATTGACGAGTTTGGAGAAACATTCTAATCTTTTCTAACTTAGGATCTTCTTTCTATCCTTTCCATTCTTGATATATAAAAATAAAATAAAACTTAAATAAATTACAGTGGCTTACCGGATTAAGATTTCAAATAAAAATCAACGTTTTCTTGCTTTGTTTTTCATTACGACCTGAAAAAGACTGGGAGAATATTTCAGGCGAGAATATATAAAACGACGATGTTAACATTTTAAAAAGAAGTAATCAATACTAAACTGCATCCATATCGCTTTTACTTATGACTAGAAGTTGTGAAAAGGAAAAAGAAATCATGTGAATAAAAATGTGAGGATTGCAATTTTCTGAAGTCCGAAGTTCGCTATAAAAAGTACCAAAGCGTTCTTAAGGTTTTAAAGACTGATAAATCCTAGTATCAGTCTTCAACGAAGCCCCATAGGGGCTAGTACCTGAATTGAAAAGTAGCTGCTGGACAGACCCGGTACATAATATTATAGAAAGGTATAGAACAATCTGGACGTGTTGATCATTGATATGAGAAAAGGAGTTTGTATGATGCATGAGTCTTCAGGTGACCGTTTCACTAAGCCCTAAGCCATATAATGTCCTCATTGATGGTCTTTCTTGGTGAGCTAAATTTTCCATTTCCTCTGAGAGATATTCCAAGGGATAGTTTTATGGTCCACAGTTTCACTTTGTTCTCCAAGCATTTCTTTCAATCTCAATTCTATCCTTGAGTTATTGACTAAATGTACAAAGACCATGATAGACTTCCGTACTCGTTTTAATGCCTTTCTCTGATCAAAAGGTAAATGTCCTCGTCTCCTGCTCGGCTGATACAACAACAACAGTACAATGTTAAGGGAGGTTATTGTGTTCCTCTATTCCACTTACCTTACCTATTATTATTATTTATAAAGTAAGTCTATGAGTAGAAGTACAAAAGAGGAATAAGTGAGGAGAGACATATGCTTTAAAATGTCAAGTCTGTTAGATAGAGCTATAACATTAATGTGTAGGTACATAATAACAAACACATAACAAACTTTCCAACACGTTTTAACACATCGTTGTGTGGTATAGAGGTACATAGGTGTTTGCCGTATGTGTGGAGTATAGAAGTTAATTTATGAGTTTTTACATCTTTTCTAGCACCTTGGGAAACTCCTGGGGATTTTTCCATTTCACTTTTTAAACACACTCTTCAGTCCAACTTCCAGGACATGAAAAAGAACACAGCTGCTCGTCTAAGTCTTCATAATGTATAAACTTGATATTGTGCTGCGACTGATACATGTTCATCGGCTACATCTCGTCATCACAAAGTAAGCATATGTATTCGAGACCAGAGTAGCAGGATATACGAAAATCTTTCACTCACAAAAGCATCTTTAGAAACGCATTGTGTTTGGTTAGTGGATGGTGTTGGTAAATACATGGTCGTCGTATAATGCATAGAGACGGATGGATCGTTCGTAGTTGCTCCAGGAGGTTTTTCCTATTGCCTTTCTTTGTGTGTCTTTTTTGGCCAAAGAGGAAAGTTGAACTTATCGCTTTCTCCCGTGTGCACTCTCTTTGTACTCCTGTCTCTTTTCTCTGCGAGGTCCCTTCATATGGACTAGAGATTCCTATTAAGAAAGGGGGATTAAAGTTAGGCAACCAAATCGCTAACTTACTTCTCTGCCTTTTAACTCCCGTCTTCTATAGCCACCATCGATATCCGTCTATATCAGCCCCTTCTGTCTGTCTCTGTGTATTCACTTGGGTTGCTTCGTGAGGGTACTTAACAGGACTCTATCTTATTCCATTCACTATCCACACCTCTTCAATAAAAGATCCTTAATCCTTACTGCACCCACAAGCTGTTATCACTTCTCCGCTATTCACTAACTTCTTTCCAAAACTTCAACTTTCATCTATACACATTCAATACTTATGACAAAATCTTTTGGATTCGATCCAATTGATCACACCAACTTTAACACCACAATCTTATCTCCCAATGAGTGGATCTTTCCATGAAATGATGGTTTTTTTTGTCTGTCAGTCTTCCTCGTCAAATTAAGATATTATAAATTAATCTGCGATAATCAGTAGAACAACGTACGAATAAAAACTAATTATTCGTCTAGGGTAAGCCAATTATACTGTTGACTGTGAACATGCTGTAAACGACTATGGTATACATTTCTTAGCTTAATGAGATCAGATTAATTTAATATGTTTGTATCATTTAGTACAAGAAAATTTAATTTATATCATGATTTTTGAAAATTAATTTATGTTTAGTTCATTGACAGCATTTGAATAAGAAAATATTTCTTAGATTCATGAACCTTATCATCAGATGGCTCAGAAAAATTCCACGATTACGCAACCGGTGATTTTCATTTGGATGTCTGGATTTTAAGATCTGTTATGTCGCTGCGTAGAAGAATATATTCTTATAACCGTTTTGTTTCAACTCTTAAAATTAAATGGCCTTTATATTAATTTACGAAATCTATTTTACATATGTGTTTGGTCAGGTAGTATTGGCCATGGATTCAAAACATATTAAAAGGAGCCAAGACAGTTTCATGCCAACTGAGCTAATCCTATTGATGAGATTTCGCGATTCGTATAATCCATTAATGAATGAAAATGAGTTTTGGGGATTTACTTTGATCTCATTTCATTCCAACAGGAAGTAATGTAAAATTGAAAACCTTCTCAAAAACATGCTTTAAAGAATCTGAATGAATAATGTATCTGAGTTACATACACTGCTTACAGCATTTAAAATACTGAAACGATCTAGTCCTCAGAAGCTAAAAATGTGGCGATTCGACAGCAAAATCAAATACTGGTCAGTTCTTATCAGATCTGTGTCAAGTTCAAAACGTCCAATTCAAACGTAATTTTGTCAATAAAATTTTGTTTTCTTTATTAAGCTTTAAGAAGTAGCTTTACAAAGCTCACTTGGGGATAGGTTTTTAGCAACTTTCTGTGTATACAAACATTCTAGAAGCTCAAACTACCAACAACTAGGAAAATATATTAAATAACTAAGTTTTTTTTGGTCAAAGTGTTAGAAAGTTGAAATTGTTAGGAAGAAAGTCAAATTAAGGCGGAAAGAAGATGGGAAGGTGTAAGGTTGCAGGGAGTAGATGAAACACTAAAACAGAATTAGTAGCATTTGCATTTCATGCATATAAATAGGGTATGCATGGTGTTGTTTAATTTATTTGGTAGTTAATACATACTTCATAATTTCTTCTGCGGAAGCCGCTATGGTCAATATTGGGGTAAAAATGGGAGTAAAGAAACTTTGTTTCTTAACTTTGACTTTCCTCTTCTCATTTTTGGAATGAAATTAGGTCTTTTACTATCTGCTCTTTGCATTTCTCAGCGTTAAATCTGAGAGACTTCAACAGGGCATTCTCTCCTCATTATCCTTACCCACAAATTACTATACAAATAAAATTTCAAACCCAAACCTTCAACATCATGATGTGAGCTTAGGGAACCGATTTTTTTCCCTAGTAGGAAATTTCTTCTTTCAGTTTAAATTAGATGTTCCCAGTTAATTTCACTGGACAATAAGACAAATGCATTACGTATTTGCCTTCATTAAGGTTCTGCGGGCTCCAGTCTCTTAAACAAGTTTTGTAACAAACGGGAGTTCAAAAACATACTAACATTATGTGTCGTAAGTTTAGTTGGAGTTTAAGAAACTGGTAGTATGTTGCATATACAACCCAAACATTAGTAACAAGTTATTTTGGTTGTTTTTTTTTACTCTGAATTTATCACATATCCTGATTTGGGAAAAAAGTTTAATCTGGTTGAAAATACGTAAAAAATAAAATAATAAATAAATACATGCATTGTTTCCAATACCAAAGTGAGAAATGTAAAGCTTTTTGAAGAAAGGGACTCAAGGTAACTTTAAATGGTGGGTATGACAGTGGCTGAATTCATTCATTTTAAAACAATGCAGAATTCTAGCACTGAAATTTGGCTTATTTGTTGTAAGATAGTTTTCAAATTTTAAACTGTGGTTCAGAGACTGAGAAACTAGAAAGTAATCTTCCCACCATAAAATGCATAGTAAAAAGGAGTTGAATTTGCTTACGTACTGCATATTTTGTAACACTAAAGAGTGGAAATAGTTCAAATTTGAAATACTCCAAACGCCCCACAAAGTATGAAACAAGAAAGCAATAACAAATACCTACAAGAAATGCAGAAGCTAGAAAAGTTTTTTTTAAAAGTGAGGAGTTTTGAACTGCAAGGTATTTAAATTTTAATTCGTACATTTCATCAAGAATTGTAAAATATTAAATCAAAACCTTATCCTGTAGGAAGGAGGGATAGGAAGGGACGTAAATCATCCATGGACTGATACGTATTAAAAATGCAAAACGAATAGAAAGTCTTTATCCACAAAAGTCTCAAGGGGCTGTTTACTTTCTCTCTCAGGCCGGAATGAATAAAAAATATCTGTTCAACGAAATGAACAGCCATTTACCTTACGGGAATTACGATTCCTTTCATCTTTTCTCCCTCTTTAATGAAAAAATTCAATTTGATTTTAAGAGAGCAACAGAAGAAAATACTTTTGTGCATTCACCCCCATATCATCTGCACTCACCGACCACTTTCACCTAGCCCAATAGATCCACATTTCAATTTATGTAGACTAAAAAGAGCGGTGTTGAAATAACGACTTTCCCTTTTTTTCTTTCGTCTTCATGTTGAATGTCCTTATTCAAAGTATTATGACTAGAATGGAACATGAAGGGAATCCACAAATTAAATGGGACCATCTTGATTTAGTTTAAATTGAAAATATAATACTTTTCCTCTTATTTCCTTCCTATTTTATCATTCTAAACAGCCTGGGAGTTTTGTTTACAAATACAACAAAAAAATTTACCAACCCAATTCCTGACATTTAGTTTGGCCTCTCCTATCCAAAACTAGACAGTGGATTCTAATTTTTATAACAATTTTAAGTATATACATTTTTCTTAAACCAACTAAATTCTCAAGATTTAAGTGAGCCATGTTTACTTTTATTCTTCAAGGAACTCTTAAAGTTATTTTAATGTAAATGTCATGAATATGCTGTTTTGTTTTCTCTCCTATTCTAATAGTTTTGATTATTGACAGAAGCGGAGGAGAAAAATAAAAATTCAATCGTTGAGTTGATTTAACTTCTTCTTGTGAGTGACTGGTGGAGCAAATGATATAAACTATATTGCTATACTGCTTGTGTTACCTGCTGGGTATGTCATTGGATTCAAATATCTTCAAAAATGAATGGAAAACAGTTGCCGTTCTTAGAATGTTGAAATTGGAGGCGATGAATCATATATGGGTAATGTTAAAATGATGGATTTGAAGGGCTTGAAGACCTGACACAGCCAAGACCCAAGACAGTCCAGTTGTCTTATAAGACCTGCACGTGAAAAACTGTATTTTTGTTTCGAGTGACTAATACTTTACTTTGGTCTAGTATATTATTATAAGTCGTGGATTGAGTTGTTGAGAAAGTGTGAGATTGAATAGTGAAGACTGAATGAATGAGAGTGAATGGATTTAAAGAGAAAGGAGTGAGGGATCAAATGTGGAAGTGTAATGGGCTCTAATGGAGATAGGCATTTTGAGAGAGGCTCAACTCAATAAAGGAACTCATTGGAAAGAGTGAAATGAACTGATCTGGGAGTAGCCCCACCGTCCACTTCAATTTTTGTCCTCAAAAGAGAAAGCAGAATAAAGGAAACCCCAAAAGGAGAGTTTTTCTAGTTGGACAATAATATAACATACCGTTGCCTCGGCTGGCAACTACAAGTATGGTAAAGCTATATGTAAAGCCTTTAGTAGTTGAGTTTAAGGGGAAACCACTAACGGAGCGGTAATCGAGATAATGGTCATGATTTCTGTCTGCACACCTTATCCATTGCATAAACAGCGGCAGGGGTTCACCCACAGAGGCTACTAATGGAAATCAGAGAGATGAGGAAGAAGTCCGAGATTGAATTGAAAAAAGCAGATGTTTCTTTGAGGTTAGACACAGAAACAAAATTGGTTTGAGATTGTCACCAAAGGTTCCTTCTCCAAGTCCACAGGGACTTTATTTAGGGCCGTCACTCGGAGCTGGTCTAGTAAATAGATATACCCACTGTGAGGAATACACTTATAAGTAGAAGGCTTGTGAAGTCACTCTGAAAAGGATGATGGGGAAGTTGGGCTTTTCCCAAACTTTCGTCTTCTCTACTGCGGTCTACATTTACTCTGAGAACACAAGTTGAAAAATGTTTGCATTTATATATTTCAGAATTTAGATGTTTGTACTCACTACCTATATGACTCTAGATATGTATTTGTTGACGATTACAATAATTAAGTTTAATTTCAATAGACAACAGCTAATGCAGTCTTTTTAAAACTAATATTGGGATGCTGGCTAAGATTAGATGTCTAATCTAATCTAATCTAATTAAATTTTTCATAATTATCTTTGAAAACGAGGATAGATCTCACGGGCAACTGCACCTGAATTGGAAGAATAAAATAAATGTAAAGTGCTACTTAAAGCCTTTCCTTGTTTTGCTGATAAGATTACAAATGCCAATATTCTAATAATGAGGGAATCTGTATAAGCCCTTGAAAGTAATACAATTATGCAAATATGGAAATAAATAGGCCATAGCTGAAAGATAGCTTATTCAAATGGATATAGTAAACATGTGAAGCGGTGATGGAGAGAACAGACTGGGGCTGATAGGACTTTAAAGTCAAGTCCTTCAAGTGGAGAATTAGTGTGGGAACAAAACGTGTGAAGTGGAAACGTTCTTTTTCTCCGACAATGGCAACTTCAATATGGAAAGAAAGTGGAGTTGGCTGGTTTTTGGAGCATTTTGACTTCCAGTGAACTGAGTCAACCTGCTACCTTGTTGTGTCTCTCTACACGATCAGCCTATCACCCTCAGAGCGATTTTATCTGAAGGTGAGATTAGATGGGAAAGATAAGATGAGATTTGTAGAAGATCACTATGAAACAAGGAAAGAAAGGTGTAACAAAGTGTGAATAGGTCACACATTCACCCATACAAATATACACATTGTATACCCCTAATCCCTATATGTCCATCGTGCATGCAAACGGGTGTTCTTCTCCGAATAGTCTCATTCCATTCCCCTCCTTGTTTCTAATATCTTGACTGTGTCGTAGTCTTCAACGCCAAGCTTTCAGTTGACGATAGAAGCCATTTGAATGTCTTTGCTTTTTTAATCAGCCTCTACAGCATCAAAATATTAAATTAGTATATCATAAACCCTGCTTGCTTTTATTTGTTCTAAGAAATGAATCAGCAGGTTTTTTCGAATTCGCTTCAACTGAATCTACGACGAAAAGTGTGAAAGAATTCAACAACCAATCTTGCGTATTAGTGAAGCTATTGATATCAGAAATTGTAGGATTGCCATTGCTGAAAACAGGATTCAGTACTAGGATTGTGGCAATGGATGGGAAAAGATAGGCAAGGACCAAGAGTCAAGTGAAACCGAGCCGATTGTTCATATAAATGCAGGGACACGTAAAGCAGTTTTCGTTTCCACTTTTGTTGGGCAAATTGCTTGGAAATTTTTTCCTTCTTTTGTAGACGAGGGTAAATCTGTCTTACTCCTTCATGGCATTCCTTGTTCCAGATCATGTCGTTTTTAAAACATATGATAGCGGATCTGTATGCATTTTATTTTCGCTTCATGTCTTTCTTTGTTCTTTGTCTTCACGTGGTAGGATGTTCAAGACATAGAAGTTAGAACTAGCGCATCTTTTCAGCTATCAAGATATGTAATAAAATAAAATCGATAATCCATAAGAAAAAAGGCCATGGATATTTATTTTAGAGATGAATTCTAATTGAAACTGGTAATGAATCTGTGGTTTTTAGTTTACAGGGTTTATGTGTAACAAATTATT
The DNA here is from genome assembly GCA_034698485.1 of Vertagopus arboreus. NCBI lineage: Eukaryota > Metazoa > Arthropoda > Collembola > Entomobryomorpha > Isotomidae > Vertagopus > Vertagopus arboreus. The sequence goes on from JAQGBQ010000033.1 coordinate 59,576, forward strand.
TAGTATACCAATTTTTGTAATCATTAAGTTAAACGTGATCTTTCATCAGCTTCCACCCCACCATTGCGATGCATACACAAAACCCATTTACCATAAACATTATAAATATTCATGTGTCCTTCATATTAAATTGTTGACAATTTTAAGATTTGAATTCCTAGAGACTCGAAGCGGTTCTTGTTTGAGCTACACAATTAATATAGTTGAGTTGTACGTTCTACGATATGTAAGCATTTACACTAAATATAAATGCTTACCTATTGGCCTTTCAGCGATTTTGTAAGTGAGATGCCTAGATATAAATTTTACAGGCATCTCACTTATTAAACCGCTGAAAGGCCACGATCGTCTCAACAATAGAAACAATACAATCTCAATTCTGTATTACTTTGTGTTAGTTATTCAAAATGAAGTTTGAATGCCTAGTGCATGTTCGAAGAGAAAGTACATCTCTGAGTAAATTATAATTTTATTGAACGAGTCAAAGAGGGAGAAGGATTGAGGATTGGTTCACTTTAAGCCGTCAATAGGAATTAGGAAAGTTGAATGGCTTGGAGGATTACTGTTGAATGGAGTTGTAATCCATCCACACTCTCATACATAACTCCTTTTCCAGGTTTAATGTAGTTTTAATCTTAAGCACACAAGCAAGCAGAACTTTCCCAACTGCATTTAACCTACCTATCCACTCCAAACCTCCAAAGACTGTAAATGTAAAAGACCTATACTTGTATGTATATACTAGTCTATAATGCCACGCCTTGGTTGTGTAAAGGGATGAAAAACTTAGCTGTAGGGTCAACATCGAAGAAAATCCTTCCGCTGGTCTGTACTTACTCTCCTAAACATCCGTGACCAGGTCATATTGAAGTCCGTGAATCATATTCCATCGGCAATTATTTGTACTGGGATATTTACTAGCTTGTAATATTTAAGTTATTATTATTCATATAATAAAGCATATACACAGAAATTAAAACCCAAATTATTTTCAAGCTCTCCTGTAGAAATTTTCCAAAAAACCTAGGGATCTAAATTAAGAATCCATTCTACAGTACTATTTAATAAAATAGTATAAAAAGGAATGAAACAAATTATAGAATAAAATCGGTAAAATTATTTTTAGAATAACCTTGTGTATTTATTCATAAACTTTGGATGCATAACTCTGAAAACAACAACTATAAATCTGTATTAAGCTTCTCATTCCGTTCAAAAACAAGTTAGTTAGCTCATTACAAAGTGATCTATCAGTGTTTACTTTCCCGTTCCTTCTTCGCAATACCATCAGCAACTAACTCTCTTCTGCATAGGTTTGTTAATATTTACATTTCATTCCCTCGATTCAATTCCGCATCTTTAGTGTTTCAATACATCATAAACTACATTTGAAAGACTGGATTAAAACACTGATCAAAGGTGTTTTATTGTTCATTGTCTTTTATTTTCAATAGCATATTAAAAAATATCCATTTGATTAAAAAGTTACTGTTTGGATTGGGGTATTAAGGCGTCAATTTTACTGGATTTTTACTAGATTGTGCCCAAAACAAATCAAATAAAATCTATTTCAATCTGAACATTATTAAGTTGTTTTTAGATTTTTTTTTTTTTTTTTTTACTAGATCTCAAAAGTGTTTGCTGACCTCAGTAACCACCACCTTGCAAAATTCTTAAAATCAGTACAACTTTTTTTTATAATTATGCATTATTTTTCCTGATCAGTAAGACAATATGATTGCGCTTAAATACTATATTAGTAACCTCAAAAGTTGAGCAGTTTTGTTTACCCTGTCAGCGAAAAATATTAAGAATGCTTTTAAGTAACAATTACAAAGTACCTACTTTTTTATTGATCCAGAAAGGCTAAGCTTGAAACGAATCATCCAAAAAATATAATAAGCAGAAAAAACATTCTCTTCTCATCCTTATTCAAAAGAAACTGATCCCCTTGACATTGAAGTGACAGGTGAAGCTAGTTCACCCCATTGGACTTGGAAAATATTACAAACTCATTTGAATTTGAAATTCCAAAAAGGTTAAAATAAATGAATAAAGGTTGAATGAAACAAAGAAGATGAAAAGATGATAATGTAAATTGTTTAAAGCGGTGAAATATCCTTTTGCCAGATTTGGTAATAATTCAGACGTCATGGCGTAAAGGGACGTTAAAGCACAGTTGAATATTTCCGGTGAAAGAAAGGCGTAAAAACGTACAAAGTTCCTAAGAACCTTTAATACTGTAAAAATGAGAGGAAAGAGGTTGGCTTTAGGCTTCTTCCTTTGAAGACGGAAAGACTTCCAGGGAGACTGAAGTGCTTTTTTAATAATTCTCTACTTTTACAAATGCATGAGAATATTTGCAGATGTTAGAAAAGATCCTTGGAATTATGAATTACTAATATTTGGCTTAAAGTGGAAATTGAATTAGGCCAAATGGAGATTTAGGCGTATTGTTTCATTTATTAGATTTCTTATCACATTTTATTACGTTGGGTGTGTATACAAGAAGGTAGAATTTCTTTGTTTTGTAATGCTGTCTACAGATTTGAGAGATTTAGTTTTCGAGTTTAATTTTTTAATGACAAACCGTTTTATTAAAGCATTCAACAATGATATACTTTAAATCTTTGTCCGATTCAGTTTCGTTTCTTATACAACTATATTTTAAACTTTTAAATAGTTCTTCATGGCAATTGCTTCGTAGATAATAAATATCAAAACTGACCGAATTAGTACGCTAATTCTTAAAGTTGTGCGGAACCTATAAATTGACAGTTAAGTAGGTAAATGAATTGTTTTACGGTCTAAATTATGCATCAGTTTTTTTGTTTGAATCATTGTCTCAATCAATTTATATGCCTCTTGTTGTTAGCAATACTTGGTGCTGAGCAGAAATTATTGTACTGATTCGTTATATTTTGTAAAAAAATATATATTGTAGGTACCATTTAAAATGAAGAACGAAGAAGGCGACCCCTAAGAAGTTTTGAAGATGTCAACTTTAAAGTTATTTAGGTGAGTCGGTTACTCGGTCTGCTTTGTGGCTTGTAAAAATTCTTCCCATTCCTTCACATAAGTTTACATCCCTTTAATTCTTGTACTATAAACTATAGTCGGTATGTAAAACATAGTTTTGGATGAAGTACGAATCGTAAAAGCAATAAAGGCCTTATAAGAATTTTGTACCACAAAACTATCCCCAAATCATCCTTGGCTGAAGTCAGCCATCAGACTAGAAAATTCGTTCCTTAACACTGAATTAGCCTCTACTGTCTGTTCAGTATGGTAAAGAAGGAAATAAGAAAGCAACAGAAGAATAGCGAACTTTCTCCAAATACAAAGAAAGTTTGGTGTAGAGGTCTTGTTTGTTTTCAGTACGTAGATGGAATAACCACACTTGAATAGAAGAGTTGCTTGGGCTTTTTTTTTCATTTTTATTTTGGCTCAAGTATTCCTTTTACTTATTATTATGCTATATTGTATATCCATCTCGAAAACACAATTGGAGTAATGTCTTTAGGTT
>JAQGBQ010000034.1:0-61888 GCA_034698485.1 Vertagopus arboreus
TTAATGTGTACAACATATAAAAAAATTGGAAAAATCTGTCGTAACCCAAATTGCACCTACTTTGTGCGATGTCCTTTATTTGATAGAAATTTAAAATACAGAAGTCTACGGATTTAGTAATTTTTACAAGTCAGTGGGGATACGTTGTGTTACTACATGGTTCCATAATAATATCTGAATATTTGAATATTTGAATGGAAATGAAATAAAAGAGTCAGATGTTCTGATTTTGATGCACTTGGATCCCCCAGCAGAAGCCACTCTTGTATACACTTAAATCATTACCAATCCCATTACTTTCCACTTACACACAAGGAGAAAGTTCAGGTTCTTTTTATTCAAATATATTGATAAAATTTGAATAGAACAAAAAGTGTTGAGGAATTGAAGAATAATGGAATTGCTCACTTGCCTTTACAAGTCTACAATAGTTATTCAGTTGAGTTGGATTCTATTCTATACCTAAGGACATCATAGGTTTAAAAATCTATACAACTTATTTTTGCTACTCTCTTTTTTATTCTATTTTTGGAGTGTAAAGTAGTGAGTTGCAATTCTTTAAACAGTGAAATTTAAAGACCATAGCATGGTATTTATGTCAGTCAGTCAGACAAAAACTTTTTTTATACTTCGCGTGAGTAACTTTCACTTGATATCTGAAAGAAAAGGAAATCAGAGTCTTACTCCAAATATAAAATATATTGTGTTTCAAAATTGATATCTATTGAATGGAACTCTAGGCCCTAGAACTATTATATTTCTGTCACGTGTAACTTTACTGAAAATAAATATATAACTAGAATATAAGTTATTGCATTTCGATTTATTTGTACTATAGAATTTCAGTATTAAGAAACCCAATAAGTGCAAAGGTCTATCAGTTTCAAGTCTCGATAGTCCTGAGTTTGCAGTATTGTCTTTGGATCCTTATTTACTCGAACTTACGTCACCCTAAAGTTTCAAAACTCTTTACTCGAGTTCTAAAATATAAATAATATCAATAGATCTTAATTTTAACTACAAAATCTTGAACATAATCTAGAAAACAATTTTGGCAATCGGGTATAATAAATGAAATGATGTTATTTCTACAGGAATATAAATTCATTTGGCAAGTTTATTTGGAGCACGGAGCTGTTTTTTGAAAGTTATTTTATTCTTGTCTAAATCTAGAGTTGCTGATCCCCATCTTTAGAGTCCGGATAAATAAATGTTGATTCTTGATTAAAATAAAATAGAATTGCAGTGTTATCGAGTTTCTGGAAAGTTTAGACTTTTTCTCAACTGTCCTGAGCTCTTTTATATGTGTATTACTATATGTGTATGTATAGGGTTCAAGCCATATTGAAGTTGAGTTTATACTTTGCATAAACCTTGGATAGACTGCTGATATACACTCTTTTAAGTTATTTGTGTGTCACAGGCTTAGAATGCATTTAGGGTTTTAGGGAAAGTATTAAATCGCTTTTACAAGACAAAGGCATTAGATTGCATGGAGAAAGTCGCACTTCCAACGCTTGTTATGGAACACCCCACTTTTTAGCGAGAGTCGTCGTAAGAATCAATGTACCGTGGACTGCCTCTTGGCTTTCGACCTTTTTTTGTCTTGAATCGGATCTTGCTTGAGCCTTTAAGTACCCTCGTACTTTTTTAAGTTTATGAGTTAACTTCAGCCAGCTAAAATGGATTATGTTTTAAATATAAGACTCCCAGAGAATAAAGTTCTTTGTTTTTGTATTCAATCGATTATTTTGTAACCCTTATCAATAGATTCTTTTTAGCTGTACTGTACTGTATCTGTCAGGTTACAAGAAATACGTTTTACTTGAAATAGATTTTTATTAAATAAACAAATATAGAGGGACTTATACAATTCTAAAAAATATTCTCTTTTTAAGAGTTGATAAATTTTTTTTTTAAAAACAAAACCTCTCAATCATCTTAATAACTTTAAAAGTCCGTAATGCTTTATCTGTTTTGTTTTTCATAAACCAGGTCTACTTAAAAATACGATTTATTTGATTCAAAACAAAATCATTTGTTAATATTATGGATTTTATTGATATGGAAGTTTAACAAAAACACCAGCTAAAAACATATAGAGAAAACTCAATACGGAACTTCCGTTTTGGCTACGACAATATCAGTGAAATTCAAGCTACAAAAGAAAGTGAAATTGTATTTCCAAAGGGGCAAAGGAGTTAAACATCTTTAGGGCGAAGGGTTGTGTAGTCTCAACCATTTTCTGCAAATGGTATATGATCTTGTCGGACCGATTATGACACGATCGATTTCAGATATAGTGATAAAGCGGAACTGTAAGTTGGGTTGGAAGTAGGATATGAAAAAGCTCATTTCTTTTCGTTTTCCGTCTACCACGAAGACGAACCATCACGTCTTGTCTTTCTTAAAGAAAATACAATCCCCATAAAGGAAGTTGCTGAAGGCTATGAACCATTTTTTATTTCTCTTCTCCTTAGCTGCCATTGTACGGGTAACCTTCGGTGCAACTGTATGTATGTGTATAATATCACAGTTGCTGAATAGACCTGAAATCCTCCATTGTCATAATACCTTTGCAGGGATGTGGTGTATTATTACAGCAAATACTGAACAGATTCGTGTGTTTGGAGTGAAATTTCATGTTGCTTTCACCAGACCTTTTATTTTGCTCTGGGAATACAATGTTTGAAATGGCAGAATCAGAGGCGTTTACCTTTTTTTACAACTTTTTTGTGATTTTATCTGTTAGTGTAGGCATACGATTTTATTGTATGTATTTCAAAATCTGCCATATAAATAAAAGAACATCGGTAGCCTTTAATACAACAATCATAGACTAGAAAATAGCTTCTTTCATGTTTCTTGGAATTAAATATCAATGGTTTATAAAAATCAAAAATTTGTAATTGGAGAAACGGATTGAGTACTCAGCGGATGCTTTAATGATTTTGTTAATGTGGTTGACGTGAGAAAACGGAACATGGACGAAGACGTTTTTTAAAATTTATGGCACCAACATTATGTATATGCGTAGCTGGTTCCTTAAGCGGATGATTTGGTTTAAATTAAATAAATCAACAAGGATTTCGAACAAAAAAATAATGGCATAAAATTGAGAATGTAAAATGTTACTTATTAATTCAATAAACTAGACTTAAAATCTCTATCCTCTTTGCTGCTAACCAAATAAAATGACCAAGTATGTCAAATTAGTCTTATTTAATATGTGTGATAAGCAGTCAAGTTTTTTAAAGTGCCGTCCACTTTACTGTGATCGGCTTAATCCTTTGTGGCCCTTGGATCTTGAGAGCATTTAGGTCAAATTTCTTAATGCAAAAAGATGGCGGTTGTTTGTAGTGGCTTCTAGTGATAAGCGGCTTCATCTAATGAAAGTCTTAACTTCCTCAAATCCAAACTTGTAAAAAATCCTTAAAGTTTAACATTCCATAGAATTTTTAAGCTAAATATAAGTAGCTTATGCTCAAAAATGAAAAAGTTATAAACAATTATGGCGAAATATAAATATTTCATAATTTAATATTTTTCTCTTTTTTTAATTTCAGGTAAGCAATTCGGAATCATCAACCTTTTTCAAGAACATGTCAAAATTCGTGAGATTAAAAACTAAAATCAATATCCTGTTTACTTTACTCATTAAAAATTCATTTCTATGTGAGCTGTGCATGTGCGGTTCTGGCTTTCATGATCCAGCAGTAAAAATCGTACAAAGTTTAGGGAGTCCCATAGCTTTTATTTGAATCCCGTAATTGCAAAAACTATAGTTGAAATGTAATCCAATTAGTCTGGCCGTAAAGCACTGAGAAACGAACATGTGCTTGTACAACTAAAGGACCGCCGCCATCATTGACTGTAGCATCTAGTCCAGTTCTTCATTTCTCTAAATTTGTAATACCCAGCCGTGACAAAGAGGATGCAACGGATACAGCTCCCATATAAAATGTAAAAACTATTACAAACATAGATATCCAGGAAGCAACTCCCACCAGCCTGCTTTGGTCAGGAATTACAAAGAAGAAAATGGAATTACAATTAGCGAACCGACGCAAATCATGAAACCACTGACTGAACTATATACGGGCATTTACGTGTTTAAATTTAGTTCATTAGTGGCTGTCCATCTAAAAATAATTTATCAAGCAATCCTAATTCCAGAGGCTGGATAAAACACTCAAAAGTCAAAACCAACAAACTTCAAACGTACATAAGTTTGTAGCTTACAAACCCAACACAACAGCCTCGCTTTGATTCTATAAATATTATTTAATTGGCCTTGACATCATCCCTAATGCTACTGCATCCGAACTGCACTATTTTGGAAAGTTGCTTTTAAATTGTGATTTGCAAGCTGTTCCCAAAAGGAATGGGAGAAAGCACTTGTAAGCTGCATATGTCAATAGGACACATTTCATTGATGTAACAACGAAGGTGGCTTGTTTGGATATTTGATCATTTGAAAGGATGAAAACTAAAAGACAGATGCTGAATGACAGTTAGAAAAGCATCACAGGGATTTAAATTCAATATACATTCAGTATATACCAGCATGTATCCTATTTTAGGAGAGCTAATCTCATTTATCCATGTTACAGTAACAATAATAGTGTCTAGCTGGTTAATTAGGTATCCATGCATCCTTTTGATATTGGATTTTCTGTACTCAGGCAACAATATGCAGGTATTTTTATTATTTGGTTACCTGCGCACGTTATAATAGAGTATCTTTCTATTAAAACTTAATATTTGTTATTTGAACACTGATTAAAACTAGGAATTTGCGATCAAAACCACGAATATTGATTTATTGTTCCCTTAAAATATTCTCACCCCAATTAAGAACTGTTGGAGATTAAAACAAAACGGCAGCAAAAAATGTATGGATTTTTGCAAAAGAATTTTAAAAATAGGAGTAGAACTGTAGAAACTAGAAGAACGATGCTAAATTAATTTTTTATTTTAAGATCCCAATCCCCAATGATTACTTTAGAATTCCACTGATGTCCCACCTATTACTAGAGTTTTTTCCTTTTCTGGACGGATTCTTGTTTTTTTTTATCCTTTTCTCTTCGTTCTGTGCCACTTTCCGCACTTTCTACTGGCTTTGCAATCTTAGACCATAAGTTAATCGGGTGCATCCACGAATTGTGTTTCTAAAGTATAAATTTATTCTTGATACTTGGAATGTCATAATTTGAATTAAAAATAGAATATTGTAAAACATTTGAAAATACTTAAAAAATTATCATTGTTCCTGGAAAGCCAGACTGCTAATATTTGCTCTCTTTACAATGTCATTTTATATTCTCTCTCTTGATTATAATGAATTCAATCCACAAAGCCAGACCAAAAAGCAGGTAATGTTCTCAATGATGGACGTAATGAACTGTTTTTAGCCGTTTGCTCATCGGTTGTCTTTAACTCGATAAGGCTAAATCCGAAATCCCAATATTTATCCGCAGCCATCCTATAATTTCAATTTATTGAAAATGAAGTTGCTCTAGATTTTTTTGTACCTTAACCTATAACTAAATTTATAACATTACGGCCTTTATCTTTTTACAGGCTTGTAAGTTTTAAATTTAAAAAATGCATGGAACATCGAAATGATGTCAAGCTTTGTAAAACAGTTCAAGTTCATGCACTGCACTATTCGTTTTTTCTTAATTCTAAAAAATACAGCTACTATCCCAATTTAAAAATTCTTCCATGTATTGTGTTTATATTTTCTGGTACGTCAATGATATTTTTTGATCCTTGAAACAGTCATCACTAAGAATATACAATTTTTAAAGTATTTTTTAGTGAAGTTATTTGAATTCTCGTAGAAGATGCGCAATATATTTGAAGCTATTATGAAGTTGAAATAATCCTAATTTTTGTTAATTAGTGTTATTAAACATTACACACAACTGCAAAAGATAGTAGAGATTTTGTTGCAAACAAGTAACGTCTTAGGAAAAACTAGAACGTGTAGATTTACAAACAATTCTCTAAAAATGTCTAATTGTAAGCTACATTATATATTACATTTCTTCGTAAATATTTTAAATGGGTAGCAATTTAAGGCTTATGAAATGTTAAATCCCCCTTATTAGCGTCTAAAAGCCACCATATTATACCTCGAAAGTTATATGTACTATACATATATAGAAACATTAAAGTCTCAGAAGGAGTTTAGTAGCAAGTATATGTAATGGCAACTAATTTGCTCGCTCAAATTTCTCAGCATTTTTATCGGTTTTATGTACTTAGTTCCACTTTACAGTGCAAATTTACAGGGGAGGGGAAATAAGAATTTTTCTCCAACTGTGGCTTTTCAAGTTAGCTAGCCAAGCTATAAATACAAGCGTTATTACCTACCAGGACACCCACTTAGACAAAGTTTCCCCATTGGGTCTGAAATTAGGAATTTCAGTAGCAAAATAGAATTTCTGGGCCAATGGACAATTTGCAAATGTGAATGTAAAAAATTGGAAAGTTGTCTTGTTACTTTCACAGTTTCACTACCATCCATATAGAAAAGTAAAAGAATGGTGAATGAAGGAAAAGTTGCCACTACCATTGCACCAGCGGCAGTACTTCTTCTCCAAGTTTTATTCGATCTGTCGGTGTACTAGTCCATTTTGCTATTATTTTCCACGGACATGTCCGTCTACCCAATAGCTAGTACCCAACTCAAGGCCCTTGTTTTGTTTCCTATTCAGACAAAGTTTTCTTTTCAAGGAATAAAAAAGTATAAAGGCCTATGAAAACGGGTTACCAAACCCCATCACATTTTTATTGATCTTCGAAATACACCATCAATGTGTACTATTTCTTGTTATATAAGATATTAGCCCGTAAAAGTATGGCAGAGATTTAGTACGCCGTAACATATAAGGGAATGTAAAAGAAGAAGAATACCAAGAAGGTGAATAGCAACATAAAAACGACCCGCCTTATTACAGTAGTGAATCAATGCTTCATGGAAACTTGGGCAAAGAAAGCAATTTAATTCTATCAGATTGCCTTCCTCGGATTTGACCTGACCTCCCTACTCATTTCTCATCCTGTTAAGGTTCATGATTTTATTAAGTACATCCTACTATATCCCACCATGCATGGATTGACAAAAATGGAGCAAATACTTACAATAACACACTTAGATATAGGTATGGAAATTCAGAATATGAATCGAAATTGCTTACGAACCAAAAATACTAGGCCCTGTAAACCAATTTGTTGGATAAATCATGCGGAATGAAAAAAAAAACTCGAATCCTTTGCCGCCATTTTAAAAACAATATCGCTTTATCATCTTTGCAAAAAGGATGTTGAAGGAGATCTCACACCTAAAATCTATAGGGTATTTTTTGTATGAAAAACGTCTCGACATTTCCGAATATTGCTTCAAGGGCTGAATGTTATTGTCGGTCGGTCTTTACATGCCAATTGCTATATATTTTGGGTAACAAAAAATTTGAAATGCTGTGGGTAGTACTATGTACTAGATAGTAGAGTATTTGTTTGGAAGATGATATGATATTGAAGGAAATCTCCATACAAAAGAGAAGCAATGAGGCAGTAGATTCCAATAAACCACGACATTTGCCAAATCGCCACTTCAAAGATATCGCTGTACACAAAGATAGAGAGAGAGAGAGAGTAGGTAGTATTTGTCTGTTTGAAATTTGGATGTTTTCCCAAAGCAAGATTCCAATTTGATTCCGTTTCTAGTGGTTTGCCGTTTACTATGAGGCATGACTTACAGCTTACGGCTTGAGTGCGTTTGTGTTTCGTATATCCTATAGACTTTTACTTTCCAAATTCTTGATGATAGCTAGGGGCTAGACTGAAGATTCTGTTTTGTTGGTTTTGGCCCTTTGAAGGTATATGCAAATTGGTAGGGGAAAGCATGATAGCATAACCGGAAATCTCCAATTTCAGTTTGCTCACACTCGGTCGGATATTCGTTTTCATAAAGGTTATTCCTAGACAAATCGACCTTTTTGCTAAGACTTACAAACAAGGCTGAGGTCAAATATAGTAACCTGAGTACCTCTACCCCAGTCTGCGTGAAAAACATGCAGGGCTGTCTACTGAGGTTAAAAATGATTTTTCAGTATGTGTGGGAAGGAAGTACCATCTTATTACCTAGAATTATTCTATAATTTGATCCTGTTAATTATGGATTAGACTTGGAAAGGTATTCAAACAATAAACAAGTTCTTTGAAGATTTTCATCCAATATCGGATTTGCGCATCAACATCCGATCAAGTTGTACAATTAATTTTCAAGTATTTGCTTATTAAAGTCTCTTGTTAGCTATCCTTGTAAACATGAGCTTGTTGAGACATTACAATAAAAAACAAATATTCATTATCCATTCTCATTATTTTACAGTACCTATTGAATGGATTCTTTAGAAGAATGATACTATTTTAAGCTTTGAAACGTCAAAACAAACTTATTGACATTCCAATGACTTATCAATTAAATCCTAAACTTTTGATATGGACAAGTTCTTGTGTTTTCTTTACCAAAGTGGTCACAAATCTTGTTAGCAACAATTCCTTTCCCTTCTTTTGTCTGTCAGACAATGGCAATGTGTATAAATTGTTGAAATCTGTAATTTTGGAAATTCAATCCAGCTCTGGAGATAAATCAGTATCTATGTCTATTACCGTCAACCCCAATAGAATCGATCGACCACAATAACCGACCGGAATAGAATTGGTAAATCCTGAAAACTTTTCCACTTGTCTTCAAATCTATGATATATTGCTGAAATGTATTGGACGGATAATTCGATCCGAGTATAATATTTCTTACCACCCCAAGCCTTATATAGGATTGGCTTCAGCAAGGAATCCCTTGTTGATAACTTCGATTAGAAAACAAAATTTATCTATGGCTTTTTGACCTGACAGTTTCACACTTCTAACCTAAATTGTGGTTTAACGCTAAAAATCAATACATTTTTCTCCCTCCAAATCCGGTTTACATTCCATTCTATTTTAATAATAAATATTATTGTTAACAAGTTATCATACGAGTCTTAATCAATATGTATTCGATATATTTTGTATCGGTTTAAATATTGTTAGTATTGATTTTGTTGCAACTGCCTTTCAGCAATTTATTTATGTAATTAGTTTTCATAGAATATCAGTTGTTTTAGTCTAAGAGAAAACGAAATCCCAAAGCAATTCCACGTTACCACAACACGTAAAGTTAAGAGTAAAATTGAACAAGGTTCGTGGTTGCAGAGAGTTTATAAGAAACAACGATAGAAATTGGGTAAGAAGGTCAACTAACTAATGAAAAAGAAGGTCAGTGAAAGCTCAGTCATGCCGAATAGGGAAGAGAATGCCCCTAGAATGGTTAGTACTTATGACACACTTTTTCTTACATTTCTCAACAGCATTCTACGACAAAGTTTTTCAATTGAACTATTTCACATTGTTCCTTTATCAGATTTTAGGGTCATCTTCCTCATAAAATTCCACAGTTGCTATTTTATTTCATGTCATCATAAAAGACTTTTCAAATACAATAAAATAATCCTCTTGTCCCCTTCCCTGTCGACATTAAGAACTACAGTTTGTTGTGATGAGACCACAGCGACAAGTTGTGAATGGACGTATTCAAAAATATTCGTTTGTATTTTTAGGGAATTTTCAGCTATCAAAAATAACTATACATTATTTACTTTAATCTAACTATGCAAGGAAAATTATTGCAAAGAAGATAGACCATGTTTCAAATCTCAAGAATAAGGTGACACATTATTATAGGCACTAGCCTAATTTAGACCTGCCAATAGTAATCAACTTCACGCTTATCACAAAATAAAAGATTGGTTGTATAAAAAAAATGACACGGCTTTCACTCCGACAGAGAAGCCAGTCTTATCAATTACTCGTAATGTGTCATTGAATTGACTGGCCACATCGTATGCATTATTCTAAGACATTCGAACTTGAACCAAGTTTGTCCGTGTTGTACCAAATTGACAAGTGCCATGTCCATTTTTTTGGAGGCGAGACGAAAGTTCTAAGTATTCCGTTGTCCGTCGATTCTATAGTGCTGAGTAAGGCAGAAATCCTACTAGTTTACCGTCTTATAAAAAGCTATTCGTCTGAACCGACCCAAAAATCTCAAAGGAACTGAAATGATGAAAAGGCAAGGGAAGCAATAATTTTTAAATCAAGTCCTTTTTCTCTGGAAGCAATTTAATTTGTAGAAACAAAAAGCTGGATAAAATCCTAGGGATTATTTTATTTTCTACATTCGCCAGAATTTATTTGTATGCAAGAAATCTCCTTCTATTACAATTACAACTAAACCAAACCATTGATTCAGCTCTTGAACAAAGATTCTGGCAAAGATTCGTTTAGAAAACCTAGCAGACTCTGAACACTACGAACGAACATGAAGTTTTCATTCAATGATTCATTCATTTTGCTCTTCTGTTCTTACATTCCTCATTCACTTTTGTTCCTTCTCAACCTATTTTCCAATTTCAATATTAAACTTCGCCCTCGTTAGTGAACTTCTGCAAAAGTAGAGCCAGTGTCTACAAATGGCAAACTTTCACCTACCTTTCATTCTTCAAAAAACTCAAGTGGTCTGAACCTCTGAGTGTTTTAGGAGCATGTCGAAATTTGAGCATCTAAATTAATTTTCAATCAACTTTGATTTCTGTGCACAATCAAACTTCTCGTAAAACCACCAGCAGGAGTTTTAGTAACTAGGTTAACTTTGACTTATACCATAATTTTTAGGTTTCTGGACAAACCAAATTCAATTGCTTGAATATAGGAACGAGTATCTGTATATAATAATAATAATAATAATTTGATTTATTTATACTCTTACGTATTAATTAAAGGAATATAACAGAGAGTGTCAAGACCGGACTGTAGAATATAAGTATATATTCGACATACTCTCTGTCCACTAGGCTTTAAGTCGTGGCGCCGCCGTATGGCGGGTGCGGACGTACCTGGTTCCAGCTTCTTGTATTGCAATTAGCACAATAGCAGCAAGCCATTGGCGACGCCACGACTTTAGGCTCAGTGGATGGAGAGTATATACTTATATTTGATTACAGTTTTTCGGTAATACAAATTTTTTTGATATTTATCTAATTAACTCATAGCAGGACATGAATGAATATTCCAATGTTCTAATTTAAAAATCGATTGTCTGTTTTCTGAAGTAACATTTGGAAAAAAGGTTGAACATCCAACTGTTTTATTTCGAACTGACTGAGACAGGGGAAGGCGATTACGTGTCTATCATTCTTACATTATCAGGCTTATATATCTTCGTGGTTTAGTTGGAATTCTAAGATAACTATTCATTAAGATTGAACTGGACTTTCAAGTGTCTAAATGTTGAATAAAATGATTTCTGCCAAAATGGTAATTACTCTTGACGTTTAACTCAAATTCGATAGCTTTATCCAAACTAATTGTACTTAAATTCAGCAATATTTTGGTACAAAGTTAAATAAATATAGACGCATCTACTTTTTCTAGATCCTAAGTATACAATTTAGACGTCGTTTTTTTATTTCATTAAAACTACTGCTTGGTCTGAGAAAACCTTTTCAGAAAATTAAAAGAGAGAAAGTGAACAAGTGTTGGCTCTGGCTGCCAGTGCCAGTCGGTCAGTACAATGTTGAATGTGTCCAAGTACCTGTGAAAGAAAGATCGGTTCAATTGAATAGAAGTTTGTTTTCTCTCTGGAGCAGCACTTGACGTCTGTCTCTGTCTGATAGTTTTAGAAACCTAGAAAGCTGGCTGATGATGATAGGTTTCCTCATTCTCAAGTGAGGCTGACCATTTAAAAAAAACTTCAGGATGGAGAAAATGAAGGGCGTAGAAAAAATAAATGGACTTTGGCAAGATCTTTTGGGCTGGATCCTATCTTCCTATCTACTCTAGTACTCTCGCCAATATAAGCAACATAGTGTGGTGTTTTTAAATTTACAGAGTAATAGGTAGACGAGGAAGGAAGAGAAAGTTGTAAAATGCATTATTTATAGCAGTTCGTATCCTTCAACGGTTTCAGAAGCAGTATTCACAGTCTGTTGTTAGTAGATTCTGGTTAAAGTGGCCTGAATGGTTGGCTAAGTTCAGTTCTCTCCTAGACTTTTCGATGGAGTTCAGCGGATGCCGATGGAGAGTTTTATGGCATTTGTTGAATTGCTCAAGATGAAGAGAAGATACGTATAAGAATTGTGCATCGCACTTTTTCCATTAGTCTTTCTGTTTTCTGAACCTTAGAACTTATTTCTTGAGTTGCCTTGAAATACAATTGTAGCAAGAAACTAGAAAGGGGTGGGAAATGTTCGTAAACATTAATAAATATTAGATCTCTAAATCCATAATAAATAAAATGAATTGTTGAGAAATCATTCCAATCAGTAATCTATCTAAAGAAATTAACTGAACTTATAGCTATTTTAAACATTAAATTTCAATTTTAATATTAAATTTGATTGTTGTACCAAAAGGAAGGCATTTTTATTTTTCATCAAACTGTTTCTTTTGATTAAAAAAATGTGGAAATATTAGTTTTTTAAATAAATTAGTTTAATTTGCCTTCTAACAAGAAGCTTTTAGATTAAACGACGTATTTTACTGAAAGTAAAAAGCTTGAAAGGTTTTTAATACATTTCATAAAAAAAGTTGGAATTTCAGTATCTCAATAGTGGTGGAAAACTTTTGATATTTTAAGAGCTTTGAATAACAGTTTATCAAAGTTCGTGCGACCTGTCAACAAAGAAACGATTTGGAATGCTACTGACAGCCTATGAATCGTTCGTGATATTTGGTATGATTGCATGTTCCAGATAAAAAGGTAGTTGATGGATTGCACCTCATCTTCTACATATTTCCCAATTCACTACTTACCTACTCAACGAAGGCGATTTTGCATGAAATGCTATATACTTTATTATTAAACTCTCATAACGATTCCATTATGGCATTTTTTTGCAAGCATTTTGAAAACATTTTGACTTTGGTTTTTCTGCGTGTCATTCAAAACACACGCATACCAATGTCCTTTCGTTTAATCGTTATGATCTTTTTCAAAAGAAATTCTTTTGCGGCTAGACCAGTAAATGGTCAACAGCCAACACAATTAAAAACTAATGGCACTGACTGTAGACTTTTTTTTTGCTAGATTTGCAAATCGCAACCTTTCAAAATCTTAGCATTGAATATCAGCATCATTAGGAAGAAGAAAGTAACAGTGAAAGAATCTTATCAACTTTATTATCAGGCGCCTATTTATTTTAAATCGAAAAGGAAACGCATGCTGTATTTTTATTTACCTTGGGTTGCTTTTTAATAAAAATGAAGAGATTTTTTCAGAACTCTCAATGTATATTTTTTTACACATAAAGTTAATAAACTAGCAAAAGTTTGGACTTTGTTATAAATTAGTTCTAATGTGTTTCAGTACTTATAGATTTCTGAATTTAGAATTTAGTGAATGAAAGAATAAGCTGAAAGGAACTGATGCTTTCACCAGCACTTTCTCTTCTGCATAGTTACTAAGGTTGAAAGAAGGAAGTTAACAACTAAACCAGGAACTAAACCAGCAACAGCCAGAAGTTGGACTTGACAAATGCGAAATCGATACTTTATAAAAAGCCCTGTGGGATATAAAGAGAAAAGAAGTGGAGGATGGATATGTGAGTGAATTGCAAACCGTACATGAAAGACTTGTACCTCAATGAAGTGAACATGTTTGACTCTTATGTATAATTTATGCTGACCATGTGTGCAAGCTCACAGCCTCAATACCTCTAGATAAATTCTCTCTTTCATATGATCTACATAACAGAAGGTTGAAGGCCGAGGTAGTGTTGCTTGATACTTTCCAAGAGAGAAGCACATGGATGGAAATAGAAAGTCTTTAAACTGTATCATTCACTCAGAAAAGGGTAGAGCATTGGAAGCAATTCAGCAAAAATTCTGACAGCAGCTCCCCAGATTCATGAATAAGCTGAAATACTAAAACACCATCTCAAAAGAATCTATTTGCTGATTCTATCGCAATCCACATTCGGCCTCGACCGAGCCTTCTTTAGTCTGCCCTTTCATCTATTCGACCCGATTTGTTTTTTTTTGGACGAAACACAAAACACAACTTCATTATTATTATCCTGGCTCACAAGCAAAGAAATAGAGCACGAGTTTTGCATAATAATTTTTAGATGTTAAATTAAAATGTGCGAATTTGGTTGCTCACGTTCCAACTGTTATACATATCGCTGGTAACTACAACTGGTTACGGGTGGTGAACGCCAAGATAAGAACAATGTTCACAGAGGGAGGTTAATTTTACGAAGAGGAACTCCCACCTTCTAATTAAATACTTGGACGGGTTTTGCCCGTTGTTTTGAGTTATGAAAGTATCACCAGTCATGCTAGAACAGCTAGAGCATTAGAACCATTGTGTGCAATTAAAGGCGTTTCTGCACGTATTAATCATCGTAGAAATTCTGTGAAGCCTCATTCCACCTAGTAAATGACATAATATTGGGCTACGTGAGAAGCGCTTAGGTATGTTATGTATACTCTGCCATGGCTTATCTGATTTCAAGGAACTGTCACACTATACATAATTTTACACTGTCTAGTTTGTAGGAAATTAGATTTCATTTTGTGAAAGCCCCTCACATTATAATTTCAATGTAATTTTAACCAAACGAATTATTTGGTGTGTTGTAAGCAATTAAAAATGTTTTGCAGTGAAATAGCAAGCTGGCATGAGAAGAATGAATGACACTTTTATTGTTTAGAATATTTTAATGAACTTTTTATGGTATCGAGGGAAAAACAATCAGAGCTTTTCAACATTTTCCGTCTAACCATTTTATATCTGACTGACACCTCTTTATCGGGATTTTCTAAGCTTATGAAGCTGTGGTGGCCTGATTGGAGCCAAAGCTTGTAGGAATTTAGTGTTGTTTAGAACTAGTGTCCATTAAAATTCCTGAGAAATATATAATCCATTAGGCGGGTTATAGCCGTTATGTTGAAAACGACAGATGCAGCTTTTACAGGATTTTAGGAGATATTTTGAGGATTTGTATTTTCAGTTAAGATATAAATGAATTTCAGTTAACAATTTGTAAAATGTGATCTCCTAATAAACAATAGTAAAGGGACCAAACGAGGAAAGCTTGGCAAACTTCAAGTTATTTCTTCACCCTTCTTCTTCTTCTATCTCAATTAGAGTTTTTGTGTAATTGTTTCCGCTGTCAGAGGAATGATGTATGAAAGTGCAGGAATAAAACCATAGGGCCAAATGAATTAATCCCAAGGCATAATCCCAAGGGCATAATCTAATTTAAGTAAGTCAGACTTACTTGCACAAACTTCTTCTTTCAACTTCTCAACTTCGATCTACAAACTTTCAGACATCTCTTGAACCCCTGAAGTTCTTAAACAAACATTGGACATCTAATTTATCCAGCACTCCTACACCCCTTCGCCGAAATGAAAATTCGGATTCATGCGTATTTCCTTAATCTTGAATGACGGTAGGTAGTCAAAAGGTTTTGTAATAACAGTAATCATGACATTTTAGTTTGATGAGAATTAGCAAAAAGTTCAATGAAATACTCGGAATAGAATTGTGTCTACGATTCAGACTTATTCCAATTTCACTATTAATTATCAGCCACACGTGTTTAACAGTTTGAAAATGCGGTGAGACTGAGTTGAGAACTACTCTTAAAAAGCTCTATAATACAAAATTTATAAAAGCTCAAGTAAAATTTACTTTGACAATTTGGAATACAAATGAAATATTTTAAGAAGTTGACCTAAAATTTCTTGAACTTTCTTTTTGAGATTTAGTAGTTCAATGGTATGGGCTTTGAAACAGATATGTTACCTTGATTTTTTCAGAGCTATTCTTACTTGGTCAAAGAAGGTTAGAAATGTATTCAATAATTTACTCCTGATACACTAAAGTCGGTTTTTCTAGTTACACAACCAGATATTTTTTGTGAGATTTTATGATTTCCTTTCATTTTATATCCCTATGCAGTGTGTGATTTTTCTGTATTTTTTATCTTTGTTATTTTTCAAGGGTGTTGGAATATAAAAGTGTGAATAAAGAAAGACCAAAGATATAAATGAAAGATTCCTATTGCGCTGTGAATTATTGCTGAAGGCTATGGGAATGCTGATATCATTTCTTGTATTTCTTGTTTCATCTCTCTTTGCTGTAACTCAACATCACTATCGTAGAATAGTAGAACACGGAACAAGAGAGGCAAGACACACGGAGGGCAAAATCCATAAAAGATTAGAAAAATGAACCAAGAGGGAATGAAGATGTGTTGATCTGAGCACGTAGTGGGAGACAATGATTAAATGATCGAGTTTTTTTCTTTACGACGCTGTCCCAGCTTCTCGTCTTTATTGTGGCACCTAGAGTCACCAACTAACAGATATGGATTACATGACCCAACTGTCATCACAATCTTAAGAGTGGTGAGATGAAAAGATGAAAAAACCCTAGACAGATTACTCCTACACAGTTCACACGGTTAACTATACCCTATACCTAATAAAATGTCATTAGGATTGCCGTTGGAAGTTCGGAAATATCCAGAAAACATATCCAGTCATCAACTTATTCCGTCATGTTTCTTTGAGAACAAAAACAGAAGTTCAAACAAATAATCAGTCGAATCTGTTACAGCACAAATTGCTGGCACAGTTCTTGTGCCACAACATGTCCTCCACAACATTCTAATAAGTAAAATCCTGCTTATTGCAAATATCGATTACAATGCCATCGAATAGCAATGGGGTCGTTGCACTTAGTTTCTAAGATGGTGTTATTCAGCACAATGCGAGTAATTATTTGAAGCCTCTAGCATTTGGTATTTCGATCGATGCAGCAGTGCATACGGAAATCGCGAATTTAGTAGTACACAATGTAACTCTAAACATTAATCAGACATTCGTCTGTAAGAGCCATTTTCATCATAGAAGAAGAGGTCTGTGTATTTCGACTAGATTTCTATTTCCAGTAGTCATTGTCACTGCCTGGAGCAAGGGCAAAGTCGGCGAGATAGGAGATGAGGATTACTTCTGTGTGCTAATGTCAATATTGGATGGGAGGTTGGAGATAGCTTCACTTAAATCAAAGGGTTGGAAGAATTGATCCAGATTAAAGTGAAAGTCTTGGCTTGAAATCCTATCCGATCTTATTCAATCGCTGGCCTATTTCTTAGCCGATCTATCACTTTGACTTTCTATCCATCTCCTCCAATAGATCTATTCTTGTGTAAAGAGAAAAACAAACGCCCGTCTATTACTTTGATAAGAAGATAAGATGGATCCAACAATTCTGGAAGAAAAAGTTGGGACGAGAATGGACGTTTTCTTTTATCCTGTACTTTTCTTATGAGTGTGCCGTTTTATATTAAATCTTTTTGTTTTTGTCTCATATGTAGACCTTTTCTATAGGACTTTACTTTAATGTGCACTTACACTTGACAAGTTTTTGGATAAATGAAGAAATCATCCTGGCAGACTTTTTCGTCAATTTTGTAATACTTTATAAAATCATGTTTTCTTCAGAAGATTTTGAAAAATGATTTATTGAAGCAATCTAAAGAAAATTCATAGTATTATTCAATATCCAATCTGACTAAAGGCCAATATTATTTATCTATGTCTACATTTTAAATTTAATAATTCCAGTCATGCTAAGAGAAAACTCCATTGGATAATTTTCTCATTTTCTGATTCCTGATTCTTTAAAAGTTTTATGAGCTTGATTACTAAGGCTGTTTGATACTCAAAAAGGTTTGAGTTTTTGTTAACTTGCTGTTTTAGGTTAGGTCATGTCCATGCATTATAAACGTTAGAATGCGGGTAGATATCTCTTTTATGGGAACCTAGAACTTTTTGTGTTCTGTCTGAATGTTAGAATTCGACATGTTGTCAGACTAGACAAGCAGTAATGATTATTACAAGATTGCAAGTTGCAACTCTCCATTTTAGGGATGTCAGTCTGTTAGCAAATGGGCGTGTTATCTGTTACTACTATTACTTTTGCAGTTCAAAGATTGCCAAGTGTTGTCAAAGTAAACTTTGCTTTTATACAAGTTTGCCAATTTGTAGTTATATATAGATAGTAATACCCTAGCTGTGAATGTATACTGACTGTAAAATAAATGAAAATATTTTGGGTCAGCTCCCGATTTTGAGGATGGCCTCTCTGCCTTTAGGACAAAAATCTGTGAAATGATCATCCCTCCCTTGTTGGTATTCATGAATTTTGTAATGTAGAACTTAGAAGCCTCCTGGGAATTAATGTTTTCAGCTTCGCTACCCTCTGAACGTATTCTCTAACGTCCCTGCCCCAGATGTTTTCCATTATAACTTTGTTTTCCTTTTGTGAACCAAGTTACAAGAAATATAAAAAATCCAAAAATTCTTGGCAAATCCATATTTAGTTTAGTATTGTGACGAATTTGTAGTGTATTCATTTTCGAGAAAATTAGGTTGCATATGGATGAGAATTTTTTTGTGTTTATTCAGCTTTCAGAAGGTCGACTTTACTTTAGTCAGAGGTAGTTTGAAAAGTCAGAAGGTAAACAAAGTTTTGTTGATTCATTGTTAGTTCTTCACAATCTTCATTATTAATTATGTTTAAGAATTGATATTGCTCCTGGTTATTGTCTTGTCTTCATATTGCCTATGCTTAACGGTGTAATCACAATTGCAAATATGACAACGCAAATATTAGGAGTATTCTGAAGGTGTTTTTTATTTAAACTTTTCACGGCTGCATCATAATTTTAAAATTAATTTAAAGAATAATTGAGAACCATACTATAGAATTACGTTGCATCAGTATGGTGAAAAACTTCAAGTTTAAGTACACACTTAATAATATTTTGAACCTTCCAAATTCTTGCCAGGATACTAAGAAGTAAGAACAAAGACCAAAACTTTATATTTACTTTGATTCGTGGTTAAATCTTGGGCCTTAAAGCCTCTAAATCACATTATCTCAAAAAGCAAGAAGAAAGTCATCCCTCCATCCGGAAGTTTTACATTGAGTACACGTGAACAGGAAGCAAAAACTCTGAAATTGCGTAGAGTACTTACAGAGTTACGCAACATTTAAGTTCACTCTTAGCTCTGCTTAACAATAGTCGTCTACGCTTGGAAGTAGTCGGTAGTTTGATAGTTAGGGGGTCTTTATACTTTTTTGTGGTTATTTTGAAAATTCAAATAACGCTTAGAGCATACAAATAAAGCGGTTGTATGTAGTATGTATATAAGGGGTGGAATATGGACAAGTCCTATCAAATAAATCGCTAGCAATCTAACGTGTACCTGATACTCATACGAATTTGTTATTAGACTCCTGGAGGGAGAAAGGAATAATCTACAAATCATAAAACTTCAAGGCTTATTGACTTGAACTTGATTTTGGAATTTATATGAGCACATGATATGTTGACAAAATTGGGGACTGATGTTAAACTAAAAGCAAAACACGACAAAATGCTTGAGAAGCTCTACTTAAATAACACAATCTTCTGGTTATATCTAATGTTACTATTTTGATAGTAAATGCATTTCTCGTTGATATCTTATTTAAAGAGAAAAAAAAGTTTTACTTCCCAGCAAAGTTTTTGCTTGACTAAAAATACATTGAGGAAACTGTCGAAAACAACTGACGTGAAACCAAAGCGTACTATATAAGGAAGCTCAATATTTGTATTAATGCTTATTCATTTTTAAAATATACATAGTTACGTGAATTTTCTAGCTGTAGGCTACATATAATGTATATATATATATCGTACTAAAAGTGGTGGGGATGGTGAAAGCGGTGAGAATAAAGAAGTAAGGAAACCGAAAACTAGAGTTCTGTGAAAAATATAGGGAAAAGGACAGCCAATGTGTCATTTAGTTACTTCACAAGGCGACTTTAAATAGGAAAAGTTTTCTGAGCGGAAAAATCCTTCAAAATTATATCCAGACGACGATAAACTACTACTTTCTTCCCTTGCTATGAACTACAAGTACAAAGCACTATTACCATAGCCCTCCTCTATTCCGCTACGTGAACATTATTACGGGCAAATAGAAATGCAAGAGAAAGATGCCCAGGGAGAGCCTGGAGCTACTGGAGCAGATTTATGTCCAGCATTTAGAACTTGGACGGCCGAAAATTGATTGAGAAAACACTTTACTTTCTCGTATTAGATGGGGCTTGGCTGGACCATTCTCCATAGTTCCTCAACTCTCGGTCTGTCCGTCAGATTTATCTGGCCCTTCGCCCTTTGCCTTGGCATGAATTTACGCTTTAGGTTAGCCGATCTCCATTTATACTTGCGTATTTTTTCCAACTTTACTTTCTCGGCCTTGAGATGTACATAGTTTGTACGTACAACTTTTGTACTTTGGATAGGGGTACGAGCATATTTATCTATGTTATAACTATAGAGGATTTTGTATCTAGAAATCCCAAGCCAAGACCCTTATGTCCATTCTCGTAACTTTTTCTTCCAATTTTCTTAAGAATCCCTGTGGACCTCGACTGACTTGTTATCTCCTCGTCGGTGGGTAACAAGAAGAACTTCTAGAACACTGATTGAATCTCTTACACATGCATGCATGAGTCTGAATAAAAATTTGTATATATATATATAAGTCTTGTGTCGTACCAGAAGAGGTACCACTGTATCTTCTTCTACATACCTTTAAATTTCAGCATAGATTTGGCGTGCTTGGTAACTTGAGCTTATTAGATTTGTGAAATGGCGAAATATCCTACAATTTCAGTAGTTTGGTCTAGTGCATGCATGCACCTATCGTAAGTCATTCGAGGTTTCAAACTGCCACCAACTCGATTCTGTTGAGCGTTTTAAATATTCAAAGCTTTACAGAGAAAGTTTTTCTACGTATCACTAGGTTTTGCGACTTTTCTTCAAGGTCTTTACTGTTCTAGGGACATGTCTTGGTAATTGAAGTGCGATTTAGAAGACCATACCGGTTGATTTATAATGTGTTCAGATGATGTCTCTGATAAATGTTAAGAGGAATAATTTTTAAGGAAAATGCATTTACACTTTAAATTATTCTTTTTCCAGGTTCAGTGACGGTGAATGATGTGGTTGAGCCAACTCCAGAATCGACGTTCAATATATTCAACTCACTGCAGTCTGGACCTTTCTCCCCAGTATCGCCTGGTGAACCGTTCTTTGATGCCAGCATTCCAAGAAATGTAACTGCTCTTGTCGGAAAGACTGCGTACATCTCATGTAAAGTTCGTTCATTGGGAAACAGAACGGTAAGCAATTTTTATTGTCCATAATTATTCGATTTATTATTGCAAATTGTTCAGTACATATTCCTACAAATTCAAATTATTCAATACATATTCATACAAATTCAAATTATTCAGTACATATAATAGTCCATAATTATTATTATTGATTAGTTTTAACTTAAAATACATACAGATTGGATAAAATTCTAAAGTTTTTATATTTATTTTAAAGTTAAAATCGAAAAGATCCTATTTTATATTTTCCATTTTGTCAAAATTAAAGTGAAAGGCTTTTTATTTGAGGGGAGATTGTCAAAGCTAATACCAATAGCTTAGCTTCACCTTCAACAACATTTCTTGTTATTATATTATTATTACTTTGGCATCACAAAGCTCCAAAAACCTCCTACTTTCGACGCTTAAGGTCACCATTTCAGAAATTGCTTTAGAGGTTTATGTACCTATCTGCTACTGAACTTCTTATTCTTCCTCAGCTTGCCTACATACACATATAAGTACAATACAATGTAGGTAAACACTATGGAATTTTGGTGAGAAAAGTAAATGTAATTCCATGTCAAATGGATATAAGATGTCCTGTTGGCTGACTTTTTTTAAAAAGATAAACCCAAAGGAAATGTTTACCATTGCACTAAAAGTTTCGGAGAAAATAGGTTCATCAGATTTATAAAGCCAATCACCTTTTATTGTTATGGGTTGAACTCTTCCTCTGACAGAAAAGCCAAAGCCAAGGATATAAGAAGATGTAGAATGATAGCTTTAATTCTCCGAGATAAACTTTTTGCGGAAATCTTTGCCAAAAGCCTGAGCCTCTCTAAATGTAAGCAGACTCAGATAGCAAATTCGAGAAATTCTGAAGCGAAGAAGCAACTTATTCCTTGAAAACGCTTCCTTGAAAGTTGGAACAAACTGAATTCTCGTTGAGATGTTTACAACCTTCCTGAACTTTGTAGGTACAAAGGTAGAACACACTTTGACATTGGATTTGCTAAATCACCGACGTTAATAAAATCTGCTATTATGCGTTATATCATCTCTCGTAAGTTGTGACAATCTGACTTTTGTCCTTCAGATTCAACTTTTTGACTTGATATCATGACTGGAAATTCTATTTAACTTGACGAGAAAATGGATTACCAAGTTGGAAATTCGGAAGCCGATATAGTCTCCAAGTATAATTTATTTATCGTAATCGCAAGTATAGATATATATATACATATCAAGATGAATAGTAGGTCAACTTTAGGAGATGTTGGATAGTGGATGGCCTAATCATCTGTTTTCTCAGAGTCATAAGACAAGATTTCTAACTTTCCTCGGTCTCTCTTTCTTCTCCAGAAAGTTTCTAGAGTTTCTTGTACCAGATGAGTTATAGCGATTCTACGCAATAATCATTATTTTTCCGTCTCTAGATGAAAGCAGAGCCTTAAATCTAAATCTGTGTCACATAGGATTTTCAAGACGTAAAGCAACATAGGATTGCTGCTACCATGTCATGTCTCTTATATCTAGACTCTAGACTATTACTAGACTACTACATGAAAGTGTAGTTGTGTGTCTTGTATTACGTATGAACTAGGTTGCACTATTGTCATTATGACTTTCATATGAAATGAACCGAAGCGGAATGTCTAATGAATTGCATGCTTACACAGTTACACACCCAGTTTTTTTGGACAACGTACAAGTTATGTATAATATGTACAAGTTATAAGTTTTCTATTATTTTTATGTGTTGTTAGATGAAACTAGCCTCGCCTGGCCAGATAATTTATTTTCTTAGTAACCAAAAGAAAGAATAATGTGACATGGTAAATTTTCCATGACTCTTCATTCGAAATGCAAAGAAGCCCATTGTCGGTCTGGGGGGATTCAGAGATTGTCCTTTTGACATTATTATTGCTATTGTCCTTAGCTTTCAGTTTTTGGCAAAAATAGAAAATGAGTTAGACTTGGTACTACTAGGCTTTAGAACATATACTACGTTATAAAACTATGTGTCACACAGTAGGAAAAATGCCATTCCATTGTGTTCAGTACGAAAAATTATGACACTATACATAGACTTACAATTCCACTAAAAGTAATCTCTTTTTTGGATATTTGAGATTTAATGTGTGGGATTGTCTTTGAACATTAATCTTATTACATATGCAAGTTATATATACTTTAGACATCCAAATCAAATTCAACACATGTGTGTAGATAACGCAATTCAATTATTTTCTGATAATAAAGCGAACACCGTATCACAAAAATAAA
Organism: Vertagopus arboreus; assembly: GCA_034698485.1. Taxonomy (NCBI): domain Eukaryota; kingdom Metazoa; phylum Arthropoda; class Collembola; order Entomobryomorpha; family Isotomidae; genus Vertagopus; species Vertagopus arboreus. Next base: position 23,630 of record JAQGBQ010000034.1, read on the forward strand.
TAAATAATGATAAAACACGCAAGAACACTTACAAACTACTATGAAATTTGTGTACTTCATCATATACATAATCGAAATTATTTATGCTGTCAAAGTTGACGTTGATTGTTCACCCTCCCACTGACTAATGATGAGTTGTTGTGTTGCTGACCGTTAATAAAGTAAATAGACGTGGAACTGCGAAGATGGCACGATAATAATAACAATGATAGAGCAAGTGGATTTACTGTCTAAATGATTTAATGAATATTTAATCAACGTCCAATCGACCTTAACTTAATTCCATGATCTTATAACTCAAAACAAATCAAAACGAATTTAGTCTACTGCGCAATTTTATGGCTTTAGAATGACGTAATGATTTAAAATTGAAACAGTCTACATATTTGTAAATGTTGTTATATATATATAGATTTACTCTAAAATAAGCCTCAGTAGAATCTTGTCCTTTTGTCAACTAAAGCTGACTTTACCTCCTTACACAAAAGGTCATATTTAGTAGGATGAATAATTTTGAGTCTTTTACTGGGTATGTGTGTATTAGGTACTAAATTTCATGTCAAGCGTTCCTTTCCTTTTGTCATCTTGGCATTGTTCCTTTTATTATTCACTAAAATACGACTTTCCCGGATGACAGGCTCTTTCATGTCTTTTCTCTTATAATATTGTCATTGTCGCCTTTTGGTCTTTGCACTCAGAAAGACAACTTTTTGACTGCTGTAGTGAGTGAGTAAGGCCATCGTGCAAGTTTGCAGACTCCTTGGTGACGCGAATAGTAGAATTGATGTTGTGTTATAATTTTCCATTGCTTTCTTTATTTGCAACTTCATTCTCCTATCTGGCAGTACACAACAGTCGATTTTAATTTATATAATTATGACTTATACAAGTACTATTATTAATTTTGCTAAAGCTTATTACAGCTTCAATAGACACATGCTACACTCAATAAATAAATACAAGTGTTCAATCTAAGAGCAATTGAAATGAAAATCAAAAGGTCTTATAAAATCTTGTAATTGTTCCGTTGAAAACATTCAACTAGTATATAATTCTATTGATCAGACTGTTCAAAGGTTTGCATAATACTGTTGTTGATCCAGCTATCCAATTAATCAACTAATTCGAATAAAATAAGCTTTTCAAGGATTTCCAAGAAAATACAAAGTATAGAGATACCAAACAAGGCTACTTCAGTTTTGAGTGCAAATTTAAACAATTGTATTTTGTAACGTTATTCGAATTTATTGTTTTCATTTGTAACTTGGCATCCAAAGCTATGATAGCACGTTATTACATACTACGTCATTGAGAGCCATATGCATCATTCGTGCCTTCTCAAGTTACAGATGAAAGGACTGTTTTTTAGATGATTGAAGAGGGTCAAAAATAATTAGATCATGTCTTTCCACTCTGGTGACATTTAAGGTGGTTAGAAAAGAATAGGTCTTTAAATTGATGACATGGATAAAAACTCGAAAACTAAAGTGCAATATAGTCATTTGTGTACATCAAGGCTCTTATGAAACTAGAGAAAATAAGGAACGTTACACATGTGCACTTCGTAGTGGTTTCAGCGTTTCAACTCATCCAGTTTATACAGGTGCGTGGTTAAAGTACCTCCTTGGCTTCTTGGTATAAGAGACAATATAAGACGACGACGGTGCATGTTTTTTTTTGCAAAAATAGGAGAAAATCTAAGCGTATTTAAGGGTCATACATATAGCCATAACCAAGTCAGTAATAAAAGGAAAAGCCAAAAAAGCTACAATGTTTATATGAGTATGAGTCTATGTATGTTGTAGATCTATCTGGATTCTTCTAGAGTCCTGCTGGAGAATGCCAAATGACAAAAGAGAAAGCCAAAGCGACGAAAAAGTTAATGCCAAGCTGGAGAGAAGAGAATCCTTCACATTGAAGCTAGGGTAAAAAATGGAAGGGTTATGAGGTGAAAGAATACAAACTCCAATAAAATACCACATGCACCCAAGCCAGTGAAAGTGAGGCAGTTGGCTACAGCTGAAAAGTTAGCTTGGTTTACTACATCTTGACTTTGGCTTGAAGCCAGCCATTTCCATCATCATTTCGGTCGACAGCCGTGACTCTTTGCTTTGCACAAATGGAAGCCTCAGCTCTTTGTTTGTGTCGTAGCTCCACTGTAACTCTGAAACTATATATGGAGTAGTACTACATAGTAGTAGGTGCTGAGAGGAAGGAAATGTTAAATTATGCGTTTCTGTTTAAGGTTAATTAACCATGAATAGTAGAAGAGTATCTCTCTCATCAGGGGCTAATCGTAATTTCGATTTCTGAGTTACTGGGAACGACTTGACTGCTTTTGCATAAAGGAGAAACTCCTTATCAGGATTTGTGTCCTTCGTCATATACATTTATCGGTGACATCAACGTATAACCTACTTTGGATGAAGATGCAAGATCTGGCTCTGACTTTAGATGAATGTGACTGTGACCAGGCCAAAGTACTTGAATATCGTCCTCTAGAAAGTTAAAAAAAATTGATCGTCAAATAGAAATTCCAATTTGCGCCCACAGGGCTTCCGCTGTTATCGACTGTCATTCTATTAGTCTCTGCTTACTGTGCATTGGCAGGCAGGAAATATTATTGAGACATTATTTCCGAAAATCAGATTCTATAACTTCTTCTAGTCTAGATTGAACAAGTTTAGCAATTCTAGAAAATCTAGACTCTGCTGTGGCTGAAAATCATATAGATTGTTGTTGTCTTTGCTGCCGACACAGACTGAATGAAAGCAGTCATGGAGTTGTAATAATATAAGGTATTGATTGAATGCTATACATCTAGCATGAACTATAAGTTGCACTTACTTTTACTTTTCAGAACTGAGTATATTTTCAATAACACAATCAATCCGGAAGTCTGTTTTTGACAACCGAGTTCATATTATATGTACCTTTAGAAACTTTCATAATTTGACGAGCGGATTTGTCATTCTTGAATAAAAATGTTAACACAAACGAAAAAACAAGTATGTGTGTGTGTTTGTTTGAGAGTTTGTACTTTTACTTTTATATTTATCTCTCTGTATGAACTTCACTATCCTTTTTATTTTCGATACTATTATCCGGTTGTGTGTGTAAGAGAAAATGAGTTTTGAGGAAAGTTTTGGTAAGGTTTTGTGTCGCCGCAATTGAAACCGCAAAACAGTTTTCAGCAGGAGGGCGACAACTTTTTATACGCTGAATTGAGAACCTTTACACGTCTACAAAAGATGTAGTAAATCCTCAACATCTTAACTTTTCATTTCGGATAAAATGCACACCGCATAGGCTTAACTTAACCTTATGGATGTTTTTAAAATCATTTTTAAAAAAAAATAGCTATAACGCGGTGTTGTCATTCAATCACGAATTTGCATCTTGATTTAGGGTGTCATTCAAGGTCTCTGTTTGTTGACACACTTTTAAATGCCATAAGATTTTTTTGTTGTATTATTTATATTTAACTAATAATAAGCACAGATACAAAGGTGTCCATTGTTGAAATTACAATATCTTTACTCATAGCGTGTTAAAAATGTTGTGTTTCTGCCTAAAGTTTTTGTTTTATCATTCCTCATGGCTCTGTTGGTCAAGTTCATTAAAAGTCTACCCGCAAGCCATGAGCTAGAAAAAAATTCATGGCGCATCCTGACTTTCTCTCACCTAATCGTAGCAACTAAGAGCGGGCTAACTAAATCCTAATTTAAAGATAAAGAGTTTAGATAATAGTTGGATACCAAGAGATAGTTTTGGAGTTAAAGTTTTTATATTAAGAGAAGAATGAGTTTTAAGCGTATACTTTCATCAGATATACTATAATTCGGTATAGTTAAGAAGTGCCAAAACCCTTCCTTCAACAATGTAGGTTGATGCAAGGAAAGTAAAAGTCAAGAAATAAAGGAAGGAAGGGTATGTGGAGATTAAAAGGTTACGGCTAAACAAGAGACAAAGTCCTAAAAAGTCTCCAACTTCTTATTTCTGTTGGTGACAAGAAAAGCGGATTTTTTCTCCTCTAAAAAACGTGAGGTCTTGAATTAAGCTTCACTCTGTTCTTGTGACTCTCGGAAACCTTAAAGGACTCTTTTATATCTACTTTCTTTACCATTTACCACCCACCACACTACCAAATGCTATCAAAGAAACTCCCTTTATTTCCAAGTATTTCCACAAACCTTCACATTTTTCCATTCTATAATAAGCAAGAAATAGTTGGAAGAGGGACGGCAAAACAGCGTGATTTTGGTCTCTGGAACTGATAGAAAGTAGAGAAAGGCGGGGGACAAAGCAGATGCGGAAGGCATATTAAAGGACATGGTGGGGGTACCCAAGAGGGCAGACAGATTTTCAGTAAAAGTTGTTTGTTGTAGTACAGCTTGAAGGCTGATCTTAACTCGTAAATTGAACATGATGAAATGGAGTAGGCAGATGGTAGACAGTGAAGTATTGTTTAAGGCTATGTACTTTACATCAATGAATTCTCTCACCTACATACATATATATAGAGGAAGGGGTTGTATGAACCACTTCGATTAAATGATTCTTTCTGGGATAGGCGTTACACATTGTTATAACAAATGTACTAACTAGTCCTGGAGGCCAGCGTAAGACTAGGTCTATGGATATAATATAAGCTGAGGTTTATGGATGAGTCGTCCACGTGGATGTTTGGATGTGCGGATTCGTGAGATGAGGGTAAAGAAGTTGTAGAACTCCAGATTTTGGAATCTATAAGAGAGAGAGAGAGAGAGCGAAAAGTTGTGGATTCTAGTCAGAAATAAGAGACCGACACTGACACCGAGGTATCTGAAAGCTTTACTTTGGAAAGTGGGTAACAATCATGGGAGCTTATCTGCGGAAGGTAATGCAATGAGAAAGTTGTTCAAAGTACTAACACAGTATGGTTCTAGAGCGTATATCGTATAATGTGGTAGTTAGTAATTTAGTAGTAGGGGTAGGTTGGCAGTTGAAGCTTTTGTATGTATGTATATAAGGATCCGACCTTGTGTAGGCTCCTAAGGCTCATCAGCAACCGCCCCACTTTTATCTTACAACGGAGGATTAGAAGATCACCGTTAAGGAAAACAAATGATATGCCACTAGCCGCTAGCAAATTATACGTCCTTTGAGAAGGTGATCCTCGCTGCTTTGCTTCAGTTCTGTTTGTCACCTATTAAACCCTCCTGGATTAACCACTGACTTGGTGTGGTGGTTATTCTAGAAATGGAAAATCCGATGTGGCCACTAGTGCTCACTGGGACATGCTTTATTATCTGTATTAGTGGCAAGCTACCTATATTATGAAAAGGATTTTGTGGAATTAATGGTATGCAGAGATTTTGAGTAATTTTTAAATAATTTATTTAAACAGTCAAATTTTGGTTTCAAATAACCAAGTAAAATACATTGTTTTTGTCCGTTCGTAGGAGCATTTAAATAATTTAAGTATAATCAAGTAATGTTTTTCAAGCTGAGGGATAATGATAGATTTTAAGATGTTGAGCTAAAATGCTTAATATCCATAGTTGACTCCGAATCCGGAGAAGGTATGGTGGGCAACAGCAGTAGCCGGGGAGTAAGTAAGAGCTCCGACCTTGGCAACTGGAGCAGCGTATCCATGGTGGGGGGCTGCGAACCCGGGATGAGCATATGCGGGTGAGGCATATCCAGCGTGGGCATAGGCAGGAGCAGCGTGGGAATATCCATGGGCAATTGGAGCTGCGGCGTATCCGTGGTGCGCAATAGGGCTAGCGTATTGATGGGCATAAGCTGGGGCAGAATATTGGGCATAAGCTGGAGCCGCATAACCGTGATATCCGTCGTTGGTCACTCGGATGTCAGTTTTGCTGCTGCTGGAGTATGGGGAGTGAATGGCCTGTAATGAATGGTTGAAGAATGAATATTTGTTAACTTGACGATTCATTGTGTAACTGTTCGTCGTCATACCTTTTGTTGCTTTGAAACTGAGCTGAGTCCTCCGAATCCTCGGACGGTGTGCTCAGATTGAGCTCCAAGAGCGTAAGCTCCATCCAAGTATCCTGGAGTGATGGCTGCAGCAGCGGCGACGAAGGTGCAGATGATAACGGCCTGAAATATTACCGTTTTTGAAATACAATTGCTTACTTCGAAAAAACCTGAAAATAATTTGTTTTTTTAATTACCTTTGCGAACATGTTGATTTTGTTTTAAGAGTTGGAAATATTTCTTTGTTTTGCTTTGATTGCAGAAATAGGACTGGATGATATTTTATTGGAGCTCTCGATATTTATATACTTATGAAAAAACCTTTGATTAAGATTGTTCACGTCTGGGCGTTTCATTCTAACTGCTTTAGTTCTGATGTATTTAAAAGCAAACGAAACATGCTACATATTTGCAATTTAACTCATTAGTAGGGGTTAGGTAATCTGTAAAACCTTCATGCCTTGCTTTTACAAACAATGAATGCATTAAAGGTGAACAAAGTATCACAAGGGAGTTTGCATGTTATTTAGATGGCTAATAATATTATATGTATAATCTTATGCGTTCTAATCCAAACACAGATTTCCCTTCACTTTTAGTTTCATTTGAAAGAAATCAAAAGTCAATCTGTCCGTCTGTTCCCACGAAACGAAAGGTTACATTTTTTGTCCAAGCCTTAATCTTGAGATTGTAATTAAAGATGCTGGTCTCGCTAAGATCATTATGGAAAAGCTTCACGTGAGTAATGAAAATATGAATTTGTCAATTTTCTTAAAAATCTGCATAGATTCTATTTTAGTTTATTTGTTTTAAGACTTGTATATATTTAATGGATCAAAAGTGTGCTTATTTATTTTATTTTAAAATAAATCAATGAAAAATTGGCTGGAGAACAATTATTGACTTTGTGTTCAAATCAATTTTGTTTACGTCTGGTACTTATGTCAAAGGAAAAAAATACAAAAATGATTTTATAAACTTAATGCCTTGAAATATTGTTATGTTATTTGATTGTTTATTTTCATTTCAAAGGGCATTTATTTGATTGCTCACTTGTTCAGACTTCTGATTGAGTTATGTATCAAAAGTGTTTCCGTCAAGTAATTCATGTACACATAAAAATAAATACATAAATGCAGAACATTGGTAAATAATTACAATAATTTTTTTATTACAGTTATTTAGTGTTTTTGATGGACTTTTGTACTATTTGTTTGACAGTTTAGTTTTGGCATTGGCATATTCTGACCGGCCGGCAATTGGAAGTAAATTGCAGTAGCTATTATAATGTTTAACTCATACTGACTTAGATTGACTTCTGAAAGTGCCACACCTTCCCCTCGGGTTGGATAATTGGGTAAACGGTAAGGTCAAAAGTGTTTTGCCTTATGGAATAAACATTGTATAAGCTTCTCAAGTAACACAGACAGGGAGTCTGGTATCAAAATAGTTAATAGCAGTAAAGATCTACATGAAACTAGCATGCTTATTATTTTTTGCTGCATCATTCTGACTTTATTATCAAACCGATCTTGTATTAACTTCTAAATTGACAGACTATCATCAACTTGTTAAATTTGTATTCAACTCTTGTTTAAACATTTCCTTTCCTAGACCTACCCTATTGTTCCCTTACAACCTAGGCTGTGTTTCAGTTTCATAACACTTTATTAATCGGTGATCAAATTCAGGCCTTTATTGCGACACTAGATGATTGGAATTCCAAAATCCATGATCATTGATCAATTGTAATTGAGAAGTGCATTTAAATGTTACTCACCTTTTGTGTTTTGCCTTTTGTAATTTATAATTATTGTTATTCAAATTCCAAAGGTAGGGTCATCATGACGTTTTATAACTTATATAGATTTAAGCCAAGGAATTAATTGCAAGCCAATTTTACTAAAGATGTCAATGCACCATAAAAATAAAGATTTGTGAGCCACGGGTTTATTTTTTAAGGTTTCAACGTTTCAGCCTTGCTTTTCCTTTTAATGAAATTTTAAATATTTAATCTGACCTTAATTTAGAGGTTTTTATGATTGTGATTATGAATGACAAAAAGAGATAAAGTGTGTCATTGTTAATTGCATGTGTAGTCATTGGTCATTGGTATTTTTTTTGAACTTTTGATAGGCTCTATCATAATTACAAAGGATGGATGTTCGATTGTAGATTAGCAGACGGGATGAATAATGAATTTGCGAAGCCCAGGGGTTGCTAGAGACTGTTCTTTCATGGGATTTAATAATGGATGAGGTTTCAATGAAATTTGTCAAGGCTCACCTTTGATGTTCTCATGTTGTAAATCATTTCGCTGTAATCAATCAGTACATTTGCTTGCGGGATGTAAATTGATTTTTGTCCCTTAATATTTTAATATTCAAACTTCAAGGTCTCCTTATTTGGTGACAAAGTTCCTTGTCTTTAATCTCGTTTCATATTCTATAATCTGACTCATTTTTATCTTTTAAAGACAAATTGCATTTTATCATGCACAATTTTACCAATTCTGTAAGTAATTTTTTCATCAAATTAAACACATTAACACATCCATAGTGTTTGTTTGTCCAATTTTTTCTTCAAAAGTAATTTCCCTAATAATGTGCATGATTGGAATTCTTTTCTTTCCTTCTCATCCATGTATGTAAGTCTTCGGTAGAATGGTGAAAAAGGGTATAGGTACTTGAAACGTTAAATGTCGGAGGTTTGTGCAAAAATAGTGGAAGTTATTTGAATATCCAACCCGTTCCACCATTTTATTTGACATTAATATGCACTCGTGAAATTTCTTTCGTGCAATTGAGCTTCTATTCTATTGATTCTTAGAAGCTGCATATACTTACTACATATCTTATCTCCAAGATATTTTTTCATGCAGATAAGTGAATAATGGATCCTTGCATCAGGAGCTTAACGCTTCTTTTATTCACTTCTTGAAGAAGCGAATTCTTATCTTCCGCTTGCTTCTCTTCTGCTACCAACTACTTCTTTCTGCCAGAGTATTATATTATCTTATCTCTAGAGCCGGGTTTAAAGTACAGTTTCCGGACTAGAAAAGTTTCTCTGGGAAAAGTTTTCTGAAAATTAAGAGAGTCTAGCTCTCGTCGTGACATTATTTTTAGAATATATGCTATTATTCAAGTACCCACTAGAGTATGTCTGAGTCCCTTTGAATGGTTCAATGCAGAACTTCACCAATCATTTAGCTGCTTTTAAAAATCTGACATTATTATATCACAGTCATCTTTTTGTGGGAGTACCACCTATCAGATTCATAATCTGCTTGAAAATGGAGGCATAAAACCTGCTTATTCATGCATAAAGCATACTTTTGACAAGATATAAAATCTAATCGTGGTGGCTGGCACTGGAATAGATGTTATTTTTGCATCTTAAATCACTTCTAAATTATAAAGACATTGTTATATCTCTTATCTTTTATATAAAAAAGGCAGCGGGTTAGTTGAACAATTTTGAGAATTAAAAAACTCAAGGTGTTTTTTAACAAGTGAGAAATTTCTGAATTACATTTTTGCTTTTACATTTGTATTTATAAAACTTCTTAAATTTAAAGATTTTCATACCAAGGTAGTGAAAAAATGATTCAACAAAATCGGAAACTCGGTTTCGAAATACATCGTTGAGCTCACTAGGGAATTGCTATACGTTGTTCTAGTTGTTCAACTTGTGGTGGATCAGCAAGTCTCTAATAATCACTTGTATCCAGGGATTCGTTCCACCTCCCTGATTGATCATCATCATTTTTGGGATATATTTGGACTATATTGCAAATTGCTGGCGAGCAATAGAATACGAGAAAAAGTATATGTAGTTACTCATATTTAGTACATCTTATGAGGTCGTGGAGTTCTCTTAGATATATTTCTATCAAGAGACTCAATTACTGACTGCGCTCCAATTCGGTCTCTCAGTTTAGTTGGTGATCTAATGAACGTTGTCTGTCGAATTTGTCTCAAGTCAGTAGACAGAAAGTAAAAAAGCAAAAGAAGCAGAAATTCTAGACAACATCAGGCAGCACAATCACTACATACGTGGGTACTATGTCAGATGCGGTTTTTTCTGTACATGAAACTGACATGACATTGTACCTAGAAGAGTCTTGGAGATAGAGCAGGTTAATGATGAAGAATAGTAGATCTACTTTCCAGTATCCTCAGGGATCCATTTCTCGAGAATCCGTAACTGAGTTTTTTTCTATGCTGAAATAATTGTAATTGTTAACCACAAGTGAATCATATCCTTCAAATACTTTTTCTTTATTTTTGCACTCCATTTTGGTAGACGCGGGTGGGGCTGTAGTAGGTATGAAAATTGATATAAGCAAATTAAAAACTCTTGGAAATTAAAAAACATTGAAAACGTATAAGCAATTTCGCAATGCTTTATTCCTGAGAAGCTATACAAAAATTGCGTTGCATGGAACTGCAGTGACTCTTATGAAAAAAAACTAAACTAACAAAGTAAATATAAGATAAGCTTTGATTTTTGAGCTTGAGCAAAAAATAATTAATTTAGCTCAAACAAGATAAAGTCGAGTAGACTTACCCGAGTTGATTTTTCGACATTGCCATTCTTGTTAAGTATTAGAACAAGCATGTTAGAAAAATATGTTTATTGGGGCGTAAATAATGGAGATTAAAATCTATACGGGCTCCCCAGAGAAGCTTAGTTAGTTCTTTCTTTGGTATTTGGGGAAATTTGGTCTTGTTTTTTTGCAGCAACGGCAGCTCTTGTGTTATATCCAACAACTCCAATAATGCTCAAAGATTTCAAGACATTGGGGGAAAGTCTTGGGAATTTGCCTTTGCAAAACAACAAGATGCTGGTCTAATGGCACGGCCGCCTTTAAATGTATACAATACCATGTATTATTATTATATATGCGAGTACATACAAAAATAATACAAGTATTTAAGAATTTCCTTGCACAACTCCAACATGAATTTCTCGTGCAAAAATTTATGTTAAGTAAATTGTCTAGATTTCATATCAGAAGGGGCAGGAGCATTTGCTTTAGAATTTATCTACAGGAAAGGATGGGCCAAGTACGTCGTAAAGAACGTGACTAAATTTAATTTGCTAGCGTAGTCTCTGTCTAAATTTTTTCATGCTTTATGTAAAGATTTGTCAACCAACTGAAATTGGGAATCTCTTAGTAATCTTCTTTTTGTGATGATCGTGAAACATAGGCTCGTCCTTCTATGACAAGGGTTGACTATAAGTGAATTCCGGCGGAGGAGGATAGAGTATCCGGTATCAAGCATAATATCATATTTTTATCCTGCAAATCACTGGGTTATCTTTTTACAGGATAAGAGGAGAAGTAACTTAAGTAATGATATGAAAATATCCATTTCCCATGGATTTCCCTTTAAACGGCAACCAAACCACTGAGCTAGCATATCCAACGTTTTCCTTTCCATGTATGCATACAGTACTTTGAATCTGAATTCGGTTTCATGCACGTATTGCCCCATTACATCAGATTGTAATACTTGTGCTATACAGATATTTACTGTTAACAACACCAAGATACATGGCTTCAAATAATAGTATATATGTTTATGTGAACAACAAATTATATGTTTACAATGGTTTCAAATTCATTCCTAACTAAATCTGCGGCATCAATAGTGGTTATTATTATTACAAAGTAATAAGTTCGTTCGAACAACAATCATTGAAGTATCTTGTTATTTTCCTCATGTTCTGCAGCCAAACAAATTAAAAACAACTTGTTACGACACGGGTTTACGCTAGATACATGCAAAGTTTTGAACATAATACGTATATAATAATATCGATAAGAATGTATGTAAAATAATATTATTGCAAGGGGCAATGACACTCGGACTGAAGTCATCCGTGGATACTTGGTGGGACTTTTGCTGCTGACTCAATTCCAAAATGTCTATTCCATTTGGCATGGTTTGTGATTCTGATTCCATTTTATTCATACGAAAAGACGATAAACACACAGAAGCTCTTCCTTTTTTTGCCTTATCCCTCTTTAAGGACTTTAGTCCCAAATCCAGTCAATTTTCTTGAGATTTGCACCACCCGGACTTCCCCTTACTACATTGATCCCAAAATATTTATTTTACCTTCCCCACAAAATCCGTAAATGGAATGAACAAGATTTCCGTGACTTTTATTCCTGTCCGTATGAAAAGTATTTATTTGATATCTAACTTGAAGTAATTTCTCTGGGCGGAATACAAATTTGGGTTAGCTGCCAATTCAAAAAATCATTGCATCTCATCAAAGTTATCTGAACCGGACTAACTGGACGGATATCTCTACCCACACACGTCTATTTTAGGATGACGTCGTTTGATTAACTAGGGAATTCAAGAGTTAGATACAACATCTTGAATCCAATTCCAATTTTATTTACCTGCTGTTTTCTCTTATTGGCCTATTTGCAATGACATCCTTAAAGCTCCCTTGGTACACTCTTTCAATACCCATGCCTCTTTTTTTGTTACAAGTTGAAATTGTGAGAGTTCACGAAAACTCTACTGCTTATTCAAGACTAATGGCTTTTAAAGAGTCGAGACAACCAAGGTTTGTTAAACTATGTTCATTGAGAATAAAACTAGTTATAAATGAATTTACTTTTAAAACACAAATAAATATTTAAAATTCAGCAACTATAGCTAAACTAAAAATAAAGTGTAGGTGTATTATATATAAAACGTAGTACAAAGGTACGATATAAATACTTGGTGGAGGTAATGCAATTTCGAAAGTTGTAAACTGTTTTCTAAGAAAGCAACTTTGGTTCATTTCTTGTCTATGTTTCGAAGGGTGTACAAACTTTTACTCTGCTTGGTCCTAACCTGCAGCGAGTCTTGATAATTTCCTTTCCATTACCTTTCAGCTTTTCAAAAAGTTTTGTTTTCAGAGTTGGCTAAGTGAGTGGTTGACTGTGTACGGCTGATGTTGACAAGGGCTTAATTCGTAAATCTTTGAAACTTGGAACTTTCTTTACTTCCTTTCTAAGGTGCATACATATTCGTATCACAAGACAAATATGAAGTAAAGTATCAAACTATAGTTTGCCTCCTGGTTAAAGTATTATGTTCTATCATTTAGAATTAAGCATAAATAAACAACAAACAGGCACATGTTCCTTCCTGAATTGTTTATCACAAGGGTTTTTGAGTTGTGTGCAGAAAGTAAACACACTATACAGCCACATGGTTTCTCTTAATATTTAAAATGTATGCAGGTAACGTTGTACATTTAGACATTGCTCTTTAATAACGAATGAATAAATATGCTTTCAATTTTTTGTTGCGCAACGGAGTTCTGAACATCTTTAAGAAGTTGGAAAATAATTTGTTACTTGCTTGTGCAAGCATAAGTGAAAAAAGTAGGGTGAAAAGAGTTTATAACTATTTTACATATTATATCATATCAAATTGTATCATAAACAAATGATTTTTAAATTTCACAATAAATTCTAACTGGACTTCAAAGTCATGTTTGCAAAAGTTGTCGTTCTTTGAAATACTTTAAGCGGCTCAAAATTCTAGAATATTTGACTCTGAAATTATATTATACAGATGACAGTTTATTGACCCGAATGAAATAACAAAAGTAGACAAATTAATCAACAAAGTTTATATTCTTTTGATCAAAAATGTGCACAACGAAAAATATCCACCTTTCCCTGTTATACCATGCAAAGAATAAATACTGATGTTTAATTTCCTTGACTCGTTTGTCATATAAAAGCACACGAGCTCGATGCATGTTCTTTAGTAATTTTATCATTAGCATGATCTGCATCGCTGCAGTAGCAAAACGATCACAGGATATGATGGAGATTATAAAATTTAAATATTTTTGATATATGAACAGCAATTTTCTACAATACCACTTTTTTGTTTGACCTGCATGGCCTGTGAAAAAAGCTAAAGCATTAGGTTGATGAATAGTTTGCACAAACAAAAATCAGAAAAAAGCATTGCAACAGCATCTATGTTTATCCTTTTAAAAAGTTCTACATTCATGGTATGAATTACTCATTTTGTCAGATTTTTTGTGCAAAATCTTTCACAAACTTTACCAGCAGGAAATGTATTGCAGTTTTAAAAACAACTGCAGGACAAAAAACTCTAACTCTAACTCGGCGGCATGAAATGCTTCCCGATGCTCATGGCTAGGTCAGTACTGAAGGGACCTATACTATGAATGTCAAGTTAATGCATCTGGGAAAAACTTTTCCGTCTTTGATGTCATCGTAGCAAAGGAATATGGGAGTTTTTGGAATCATTAAGGAGTCAAAGAACATACTTAGTTGCTAATTCGCCTGGTTTTTGCTCCAGGGTATCACCCAGTTTGTGTGTATTATATGTAATACGCAAAGATTTCAAAGTTGGCTGTTTTGTCCATATTCAAGTTTTAGTCAATATTAATAATAATGATAAGCTATAACATTATAAGGTTCATAGGTACACTTCTATGGATCTAAATCTAATACTACATAAGCAGAACACTCAAGGCTCTGACGTTGATGGTTTTACTCATGAAATTTAAATACATTAGTACATTTTAATGACTAATAGGATATGAAAAGACTCGCAGTCTTGTACATAAACTGACATTTATACGTACTAATTAATGAATTAAGTAAGTATTATGAAACTCGTTTGAGACTTTGATTGAAGTTTATAGTTTCACTGAGTCTGGCTGGGTTCTTAATTAATACAGATGTTTAAAGTAAAGTTAATAAACATTAAATAATGTTTTGCGTTTCCGATTTGTTTATTTCAGGTATCCTATGTGAGACATCGCGACATACACATCTTAACGGTAGCGACATACACGTACACAAGTGATCAGAGATTCCAAGCCATCCATCAGAGAACAACAGATGAATGGACGCTTCAAATAAAATACACTCAAAAGCGTGATGCTGGAATATATGAGTGTCAGGTGTCTACGATGCCTCACATTAGTCTTTTTGTCAATCTCAATGTTGTTGGTAAGTCATCTTATCTATCATATTCATTAACATCAAAAAACCACCGACCTACTTTTGAAATGAGAGTATGATATTTCATACTCTGAATATCATAAGCATCTTTTTATGAACATTTTTGTTAAGCTTCTCGCCTTACCCCAACAATGAAATCCAGCGGGCATAGCAAATCACTGAAATAAAGCCATGCGGCTTGTGAACTTTGATCAGAATACTGCCACCACCACTCCCGTGTTCCCGAGCTTTTAAAGCCAGCGTCAGGAAGTGGTGGTGGTGGTAGAAATTGTGAACTTTGACCATACCGTTGCTGTGTTCGTGCGCTGAATCGTGATAGAGACATTGACCTAGCTAGTACGAGAACTCACGCATTTTTTACAAGAAAGGTAATTGTAAATACTTTCAACTTTGTTATATTACTATATCTATATTGAATGTTATCTTTTGTTATTATCAGGGTTAACATGAAATCACAGGACAGAGAAAACAAAGCACAAAAATCCTAACAGACATGGTAAGCTATTTCAATTATTATTATACTTGACCACCACCATCCCTTTGTTCCAGCGCTTGTTAGCCAGTGTCAAGGGGTGGTGGTGATGGACGCTGATGCAATCCTATAAAAGCAGAACAAATCCAAAAAATTAGCTCATTGTTCAGAAAGTAGTTAACAAAATAACATCTCTTAAACTTTTTCAAAAACTATTTAGAGATTTCACACACTTTTAAGAGGTATTTTGAGCTATCATTTCGAGATTTAAATTAATTCTTGAACAAGCATTATGTAATTAATCTTATTTTTTTAAATTTTATTTCAGGATGAGTGGACGAAAGAGAGGAAGGGGGAAGAAAAGGAAGCAAGGAGACGATGTCGATCCCATCCAAGCACGAAGGGAGATGACACAGAAGTTCAGAGAGGTGACAAATCTGGGGACTGATGATGAAGACGAAGCCTGGAGATATCTTGATGACGCCTTCTTCAACTTTGACCTAGCGTTAAGCAATTTCTATAAAAAGGTACCCCTTTCTCATTATTATTATTTTGATGGTCATTGGCCATTGCAGCTCTAGAACTCATCCTTTATTTATTTTTAATTATAGAAGGCAGCGAAGACAGATCCGACTTCCGCCGTCCTGATTGACTTGACGCTTAGTGAGGAAGAAGAAGAAGACAAAGAGATGGTATGTTGTTGTTATTATTATGATGATGATGGTCGTTGGCCATTGCAGCCATAGAACTCATCCTTTATTTATTTTTAATTATAGGCTTCCCCACCCATGATCACTGACAAAGAAGAAGAAGAGGGCGAAGAAATCCGGACAGAGTTAATCCAGCAGTTCGTGTCCAAAACATCGACTACTGAAGGAGTTGCTTACGATTATCTGTGGAGAGAAGACTTTATTCTGGATGGGGCAGTTACTCTTTGGAATATAGAGACGGTATGGGTTATTATTATTATTATTATTATTAATCATGGATGATGATTCATGCTTTTTTTGAAATTTCAGCGAGTGGCTGCAGCAATGGGGAATATGACCATAACTACTCCAGAGGACCGAGAAGAAGAGAGGCGAATTGCAATGAACGTATTTATGGAAGTTACTGGAGAGGATGAGGATGAAGTTGCA
This sequence comes from Vertagopus arboreus, assembly GCA_034698485.1. Classification (NCBI taxonomy): domain Eukaryota; kingdom Metazoa; phylum Arthropoda; class Collembola; order Entomobryomorpha; family Isotomidae; genus Vertagopus; species Vertagopus arboreus. The sequence continues at coordinate 40,254 of JAQGBQ010000034.1, forward strand.
TTCAATTATCTATGCTCTGAGGGATTCAATATCTACATGGCAGTAAAAGCATGGAAATTACAGGTATGCGTATTATTATTATGGATAGACGCTGACCTTGAAAATAGTTCTGGAACTCATCTTTTGTTTATTGATTTCAGAAAGAAGCATCGCAATCCAACAACACTTTGGTCGTTCCCGTGTCCTTGGGGCTAGCGTCGCCGTTGGAACTTCTTTCTGATGAGGAGGAAATGTCAGATTTGGTATGTATTTTATTACGCTTATCATAATAATAAATGAACAGACATTGGCCATTACGGCACAAGAACTCATTCATTTATGTTTGTAATTTGCAGGGTCTCACTGCTCAAGAATTAATAGACGAAGAGAGGGGCTGGTACATGGCAGAGATCGGCGATTCAGACTTGAGCGAGGAGGAAGAAGAGGAAAGTGTTCCCGCGGCAGCAGGCCCAGCGTCACTTTCATCATCTTCATCTGATGACGAGGAGCCACATGTGATGGTAATATATCTCTAATACACATTATAATATTCATCCCAAATGACTTGTACTAATATCGTGTATTTTTTGTCATTTCAGTACCATCCAGACCCAGAACTCAATGCCCATCGAGTCCAGTTAATCGAGTTTTTGGAGTCGGAGCAACAAGACGATGCCAAACTTGAGGAACTCTTCCGAAATGCAAAATATAGCCAACGACAGAGACACAACAAACATACATATCTGTACGAAAATGGACGAGGATATTATTACTTAGAAATACAGAAAAACCGTCCAAATGATGCCAAGCGCAGTCTCCTTCATCAGATAGTAAAAAGTTTTCAGAACGGACTCGAAGTAGCAACCAAGAAATACAAAGAACAACAAGCAGCAATGGTAATATATCTTAAATACATCTTATAATATTCACTACAAATGACTCGTACTAATATCTTGTAATTTTGTCATTACAGTACCATCCAGACCCAGAACTCAATGCTCATCGAGTCACATTGCTTGATTTTTTGGACGAACGGAGGCAAGACGATGCTGAACTTAACCGACTTCTTTTAAATGCAAATCGTGATATTAGAAAGAACCGCAATCCTACATCTCTGGAGTTTGACCCCACGCTTGGATACTACAAAGTCTTCCGTAACGACAGACGTAGTTTCGCAGGAACGCTCCGTAGTAATTGGACAGCAAAACTCCCCGCAGCTATCAAAACATACCAAACCCTACCTCAACTTTTGGGTGTTAGAGAGGCTCCGTCAACATCAGCGGCAATCCGACCTGCAGCCCCATTCACCTCTTCTGACCCCACTCTAAATCTACACCGGGTGAATCTAATCAAGTTCCTGCAGAAGACTGTTAAAGACGACGAAGAGTTGAAAAAATTACGAGATTTGGCAAAAACAACAGCAAAAGAAGGAAAGATAGAATTTGATGAAAAGTTTGGCTACTTCGTTCCAATAAACAAATCACGAATCCAGTTACATAAATACCTTTCGAAACTATGGAGACCCCTCGGTTATGAACCCATGAACCTTCTATACATTGCCGACGTGATCCCTACTAATCAAGAACAGCAAAGAGGAAATCAGGCGTGGATCGAGTACTTAACCAAACCCAATCTGCTCCGCAACATCTACGTAGGAATTTACCACTCCACTCGAGGCGTTTACGGAATGAGGCCTACTCATTTTAGTCCTAATAATAGGCTTAGTCCGATCTACGACTTGCTAAAAACCATTCAACCCTGCACTTGTTTGGAACTATTGGTCATTCTTTGTCCCAACAAATTTGTCCGAGTTCAAGCAGAAGCGTTTTTGAATGTAAGTACCATCACCACCACTGATATTTACCTCAAGGGTACAAGTACACGTGGGCTAATGTGATTTATTTTTATTTTCAGTTGTATGGAAAATGGTGGAACTTGTATTATCCTCACAATCGTATCTTCATCGAGACTGTTACAGCGGTATTGGATCCAATTTATGAACCAGAAGCAAAACGATTAGCGGCTGAAGGAGTTCCACTTTTCAAGGTTGTACCAGAATCAGCTCCGAGACATCCTAAGTACTGGGCTACGATGAAGGATCTCATAAACCTTCCCTATCACATTCGAGCAAGTGACCTAGTGGAACGGTGGATCAGTCGAGACAAGGGAGTCAACAACAGCTACAAAATGATCAAATATATGAGCAAAGTGTTTCCACCCAAACCTGAATAGAGTATCTTTGTCCTCGTGATGTGTTATATTGGAGTGGATAATAATTAATACTTTTCTAAATGAATTATGTTGTTTAGACTGATAGTTGCAATGTTAAGTCAAGTCTTAGAATTTATATGAAAACATGAACTAATTGTATATCCGAACGTATGAAAATAATTAACTATTAATGACATTATTGAAAAATTAACTAGATTTCATACGACCATCCTCTTATTTTGTTAAAAACCATGAAAGTATATTTAGAAGTCTGGATTTTCAGCATAAGTCCGTATAATTTAGCTTATAGTTAGATTTGTAAGTACTTCTATATCGCAACCTCACCGAAGTTTTTATGTCAATCTCAATGTTGTTGGTAAGTCATCTTATCTATCATATTTATTCATTAACATCTTAAAACGGATCAACCCATACAGCCACAGATCTACTTTTGAAATAATCATTAGAGTATGCAGTCGGGAAGTTTTCCACTTTATATCTCCATTAAGCGATAAAGGTTTATCACTCCAATCAAGGGTATCCCTCCATTAAGCGATAAACTTTATGGCCGTTCATATAAATGCATGTTCAAGTTAAATATATTTATAAAAAATAAGCGAAGTTATTAAAAATCCAAAGAAAATACAACATAATATATGAATTTTGTTTAGACTGATAGTTGCAATGTTAAGTCAAGTCTTAGAATTTATATGAAAACATGAACTAATTGTATATCCGAACGTATGAAAATAATTAACTATTAATGACATTATTGAAAAATTAACTAGATTTCATACGACCATCCTCTTATTTTGTTAAAAACCATGAAAGTATATTTAGAAGTCTGGATTTTCAGCAAAAGTCCGTATAATTTAGCTTATAGTTAGATTTGTAAGTACTTCTATATCGCAACCTCACCGAAGCTTTTATGTCAATCTCAATGTTGTTGGTAAGCGAAAATATATAATCTTGTTGTTGAATAATTTTTTAAAGTCTTGTCCAGTCGGTTTTATAGTTAAAGACTACTTTTGACAGTTATTTTCTCAAGAGACAGGAAACAGAATAAAGCAACAGGATGACAACGACTTTATTTTGCATTTATTCCACACACTACAATTCTTGAGTTTAGTGTTTAGGGAAATCTAGAAAGGGCCTTCATAAGCCAAGTTTATAGGACTGTAAAACTTTTAACCATAGTCGTTCTAACAGGTTTAGCATTTCTTTAGCCCAACATTTCCTGGTTACCAGTAGAATTAAATGGAGGTAAAGATGCTGTCGAGTAAGAATCCATATATGTAGAAGTTTTTGTCACTCTCTGTGGTTTTACTACCTTTAGGTATGCTCATAAGTTCTTTCATTTAATCCGAGCACAAGTAATGTGGTTGAGTCAAAGTCTCTGAGGTCTGGCGAATAGGAGAGGTATTGGCATAAATTCGTATAGTTTGAAAGCTTCACATGTTAAAGGTTTAATACATACATTTGACATTCTAAAATCTAAATTAATCCAGAAAAGCATAATTTAGATTCTAGGGTCTACAGATATATCAGTAGTAAACGACTCTATTGCATAAATTAATGCTCGTCGTCAACTATATTAAACAATGATTAGATTGGCATTAGCTTCAGTAGCCTTCCACATACTTATCTAAAGTAAAGTAGTAATTAAAGTCGAGGAGACTTTCTCCATCGTGCTTGACTACAAGTTCATGTTTTACGGGATTCTTCAGGTCTCTAGAGTTTTCTACTATTCGTCATATAAATTCCTTCACAAGCAGAACAACAATGAATACTGAATAGGTAATGAAATCAGACAAGCTAGACCCCCTCCTACTCGTCGTCCATTCTCTCTCTGTCTCGCACGTATTATTTTCAAGAAAATCGCATACTACTTTCTACCTAAATAGGGAGCAGGGTATCAAAAGCGTAGCGAATTTATTCTACCTACGCTTTCTAATACTACATGTAGTTTTTAAGGTTTCCATCATCCATATAAATTACCCTGCTGCAGACTTTTTCAAAGGGAGCTATAGTAAAGGACTCTGAATCTGTTTAAGATAATAGGGATAAGCCCTAATGTTGAATTTCCAGATTTCCTGCTACGCTCATCCTGATAGAGAAATAGAGAGAAAGTTGAGATTGGAAAGAATATAAAGCCAGTGGTAGTGGTGTACTGGATCGAGGATTTACTTGCTATTTTGCTACTACTAAAGTCTAAGAGTTTTAGAAATCCGACTAAATATAAAATATGATACTGAGAAATCGTAATGTATAACCTAGGCTTTCTAAACTTTAAGGCTTTCTTGAGGCAGTTCATTGTACATATTTAAAATTCATCCAGGATAAACTTTTCTGAACGGAAGGATACATGATGACGGGTTTAGAATTATAATTTTTGCCATGCTAATCTAAATCTGATGCATTTGCGATATCAGAAAGTTTATGACAGTGTCAAGTTTATCGTCTTGCGTCACATCATCAAACCGTCAAGCGAGGCCTCGTTTATGTATATTTGGCCAACGAATACATTTAAATATGAAGTAGATTATTAAGTGAGTAATTATTGACAAAAGATTCCAACGCACTATGAGATAAATATAAAACGTCTAGAAAACAAAAAATCGTTATTCTCATAGGAGGTATAATGGAGTAAGCGTTCAGATTTGAAAAACAAAAAAAATCTGAAACAGTGGAGTGTGTTAATTTAAAAGCAACTGGGACAATGCTGGAGTTCAATTTGCATTTGCACAAGCTCCAGGAAGAAAAGAAAGCATTTCCCTCTTCACTTTACATTGTTCTGCTTGGTGTGCATGAGTGAAATACAAATGAAATATTTCTCTTTTGCTAACTTTTACTGTACTAGTGCAAAAATAAAAGGATTTAGAAGTCTGGATTTTCAGCAAAAGTCCGTATAATTTAGCTTATAGTTACATTTGTAGGTAAATACTATGAATGTAATAAGTACTTCTATAGCTTCACAATATGACAAAGGTGGATGGGTAGGAGGTCTTTTTTAAGAATATTGTAAATGAGATGAAACCCGTATTATACAGTTTCTTTTTATGAGATATTTTGTAGCAATAGAAGTTATATAACATGGAAATTAGAGGGCTTTCTTGATGCTCTTTATAAGTATTAGTCAGTAGGCTAGTGGGACTGAAACTACACTAGTCCTTTTGATTACAGAAAGGCTCATATCCCTTCATATCTATTAGACTTTAAGATATTTAGATACTTGATACAAAGGCAGAATGAATACATACAACAAGCACGAACGAGTCTCACAAAACTCGAGAGAATAGTTAAAGGAAAAGAGAGGAAGGGATGGTAATAAAATTTGGCAAATGTGAGTATTTGCATTAATAGGGCTCTGGCCTAATTTGCATTCATTTTAAGCATGGGCTCAAACATAAGAGGTGTACTAATCTCTAACAAAGGCTCGAGTCAAAAGGCAACAAGGACTGAAACTAGGCTACCCGGCAACACGAAAACCCCTCACATCTTCTCCATTTCTTCCACTCTCAACCGGATTTTACTGAATTCCGTAGTGGTATTAAAAGCCGTGTGTATTCAAGTTTGAAAATTTGAAAGGAATATATATATGTATAGTTCACTGTTCAGAAACGTAACGTAAAACTAGCATTTGCTTTGTTAGATAACGATGATACCCCTAGTTGCCCCTTAGGGTTAAACTAAGGCAAGCAAGGAATGCAAACTTGTGCTTAACTAATAAAATAGCCATTTAGATAGCATTTCAACCTCAAAGGCAGGAGTCAAATATCTTTTAGCATGTAGTAGCAAATGGATAGAAAATTCAGTTAGAAGTTACAGAGTATTATTGAAGCATCATATACCTCAAAGTGTAATCTGACCCAGTTGGAATTGTGGAGCAATGAATTTTATTTCGACTTCCGTTTCACTGATTTTCTCTCGGAAAATCAGGGATTCTTAGAATCTCCCTGCTACTGCTGATCCATTTAACTAATAAAACAAATTGCACTAGTCCTAAAATGATGCCTTTTATTGACCGTGTAGGTTCTTTAGATCTCAAATTGAATGCTTGAATTCTTCCTAATTGAACCTAACTGCGGAACTAAAATTCTGGAGAAATACATAAAGCAACTCAAATGTCTAGTCCTTAATTAATTAAATTTTGAGAAACTCTTGAACTGTTTTGCATTAGTTACAATTGTTGAGTGTATTACTATTTAAATGCAGTATTGTGAAATTTAACATGAAAGTAATTTAAATATTCTAATAAGAATCATGTTTGTATAATTCTAGTGCCTACTGCTTCCATTCTGGGAGGACCGGATCTTCATGTGGACAAGGGAAGTATGATCAACCTAACTTGTATTATAAAATACAGTCCAGAACCTCCCTCGTATATATTTTGGTATGCGAATGAAGAGGTGAGTACACTTTGAAGCAACCTTTTTTGGTAAATATTAATTAAATTAATATTCGTAATTAGGGTTGCCATTTACAAAAACTCAATTACAAATACAAGCAGTTGTTTTGGTCAGATCGGGGAAAATAAGCAAATCGGCTTTTGAAATGGGTTAGTATCCCGGTGAAAGCTAGTAAAAGTTTTCGATTCAACTTATTAATTGAATTTTTTTCAGAGTTTTTTCTTGATTTGGAATAAATCTTATTGAAAATCAGGTTTAGTCTATGATGGCTATATACATATATAAAGAAGGTGTTATTCAACATATTGATAATAAATTGAAAATGTGATTTTATATTAGTAAATGTAAGTACTGTCAAAAACCATTACCAACAGGTATTAGTATTAAGAGTTAGTACTTAACTTGAACTATGTAAAATTGTCTACGGGAATGGCAACCCGAATTATGATTAACCTGGTACCACTTTGACGAGGTAAAGCAAACTTGTTCTTATAAAAGCCTAGCTTTGGAAATAGTACTTGAGATTCTCTCATAATTCTTTTCATCATCCCTTCCCACGGGATATTAAATGGAATAAGTATTACACTCTGCAGTCACATCATGAATGGAATGCCAAGCATTAGCATTAAAGGCCTTCTCAGCTTTTCCCTTTTAATTCCCAGTTCAACAAGGTCTTTCTCTGGAAGTAATTAAATTTTAAAAGAGTCAGGAAATCTTGTGAGTCCTTTGAGTATTGCAATTTTCACTGAGAGCTAAGAACTCAAGAAACCAAGTAAGATTTTAAGACATTGGCTGAGCAGGTAATATTTTCCCTTCATGTTCTGGATGGAATGGTTGCTCTGAGATTAAGTCACAGAAGAGCAGTTTTAGCTAGTAGTACACAGAGACAGTCAGTATAGAATTATAGAACCAACCAAGATCTTTAAACTTTGAAATTTAGACTGGAAACAGGGGCTAGTGTCCACTCATCCTGTGCTAAATGTTAAATGCGTGCAAAAGAGTTTGTTGAAAAAGATTGCGGATTTCATTGTGAATTGAAATGCTTGGTTGAGAAAACCCAATGGACTAATGAAACTAAATATCCCTGACCGAAATCTTTGGTGATAAACTATAAATCCAGGTTACTCCCCACCCAGTACAACTTCTCTTACAAATTAGCTAAAGCTCCTGGCCGATTCTAAATTCTAGCCTTCTACCCACTGCATGTCTAGCTATCCTCCCCCAAATTTTAGGAAAGACTGTTCCCCCTGAAATGCTGTTAATTCATTAAGATATTTGAAATAGATGAAGTGTTAACAAAAATGTTGTTTTGATTACTTTCAGGTCATCAACTATAACTCAGAGAGGTATTTGATTTATTTTGAATGAATTGCTTTAATATTAGTTAAATACGGGATTAAAGAATTTGCATCAATTATTTTTTTTAATTAGGGGCGGTGTCAGTGTCATTACAGAGAAAGGAGAAACAACCACTTCTTATCTTCTCATCCAAGACGCTCGGGTCTCCGACTCGGGAAAGTATTCTTGTAGCCCCAGTAATGCTGACGTTGCTGCTGTAAGGGTCCACGTCTTGACCAACGGTATGTGCAATTAATAATTAATGTCATTATGCTTCTTGATTCAAGACGTATAAAGGCTACAAAAACATTTAGTATGAAAACGAATCTCATTCACTGTTTTGAAATCTACTGAAGTTCATAAAATAGCCACTAAAAATGCTGACCAAGGCTAAGAAATCAGAATTCAAATGTAATATTGAATGAGAAGAGCTATACATATTAAACCTACCGAATATAATCTATTGAAACCTTCCTTCGTTTTCCGGACTTTTCCCAACTTTCACCGTCTTTCAAGCCAACACCTTCTTTCGGTTTCTTAAACTCCTTCCTACGCCATCTGAAACTACTTTGTTCAACCAAATCTTTCACAAAGTTTATTCATTGTTTGCAACCCGTTTTCATAATGATTTATAACTGTCAAACGGATAATTAAAAATAAAAAAATGTGGTTATAAAACCAGTTTTATAAAAAGATTTATTGTTTTTTTTTTATTTGTGGAACAATTGATAATTCGAAATTCAAAATGCTTATACATTAAAATGATTGAAATTACAGGTGAAAGGACAGCTCCCATGTCAGCCAAAGGTTCAGCCAGCCGTATATTAGATCCCCAACTTTTAGCGCTTTCTATTCTATCGAGTGTTTTGTGTTATTATATGACAATTTCTCATCTGCAAAGAAAATGTATTCCACATTCCAGCAGTTTATGTCCCTCAGCAATGAAACTCAGCTAAATTGACACTCCATGTCTTGTTTGACCAAAAATGAATGACTGAAGATGAGTGTAGTGTTTTTTAATACTGTGAAAGATTTTTAAACTATACATAGTGAATTTATGGGGATTACGTTGATTAACAATAATTGTATTTCAATGTATCAACATTGAAATGTCAGCTCATCATCGTCTGCCGTCATTCCACTGATATTATATATGGAGAGCAGAAATAAAAATAAAAGATATATAACTCAATATGGTCATACTCAAAGCTAAAAACATTGAAAATATTTTCTACACAAAATCACTCTCAGCTTTGGGATTAATGTCGGAAATCAAAATGAAATCATCAAACGATTCGGATTTCTTCTTGTCCTTGTAAATCGAAACAGCAGAACTAAATAAAAAAAACAACAGACAGAGCCAGATAATATGTTGGATTTTAAATTCCTTGGAATTTGGTAGAATACGATACATAAATATATGGCCTGTCCCCAAAAAGATGAAAGTGTAACGAGGTGCTTAATAGGTTTTATACCTTGTAGATGATTCAATGTGGAACTGTTTTAGATTTCAGATTTGTGCTACAAATATATAAAAGCGTGTCTGATCAATTTATATTGATACTCAATTTACTTGTAGATTTGTTCCGTAATGAAAGTTCAAGATTAAATGATCATCAAAGAGAATATTTTTGTCGGTGCTGTGCAAATGAATCCATGGCTGAGTTCAATGTTGAGTGAATTAGAGTTTACAGTAGCTCTGAACATGTTTTAGTGGTGATTATATTAATTAAGAATTACTGCGCAAAGACTTTAATAATCTGATAGGAGTATTGTTTAGATATTTTTGGATATAAAATCTGCTGTAAACGTTTATCTCCCAACGTTTTGAATCTTAAAAACTGAAAGAATTCAAATTGTTAAAGATTCAACTGATGAACCCAAAGCCATAAAATATAAGCATAATTTACACGTCTAGATTACAAAACTCAAAAACTGGAGATCAATTTGTAAATATACATATAATAAATCTATAAGTGAAAGACTAATTAGATAACCTCAAGACTTTGGACGTTTATAATCATTGATACCGTTTGTTTGTTTTAGCTATCTATTTGTATTTGGTTAACTTTAAGAAAAAAATTAAAAATTAAAAGTCCGACATTTTCTCATTTAAATAGTCCGTCAGACTGTCAAAAATATTTGTGTAAATATCTTTACATCCATTCCTTTAGAATTTGAATTTCTTTTTACAAAGCTATTTGTTTTAGAACAACTGTCAGTTTAAATAAATATAAAAATGCCGATTACTATATCCTTTTTCTACACTGATATTGTTTTTGTAATTAAAATTCTACAAAAGAAACCCATGTAAGATACAATGTATACTATGTACATCGTAAAGTATTTAAATAAGGAAATGATATAAGAAACCACTGTTACTTAAGTATTGACCCATAGGTATACATATGTACATTACAAATTTCTAGAAATAATAATGCAAATCAAGTTTTTAATTCCTTGTGACCCTATTTGATGTAAATACGATATAAGACTAAAGTACAAGTAAAAATATTCTAAGAACATTTTAAAGTAGTTGCCGTCACAAAAATGATAGAACCGCTAAAAACTTGGTAATCATTTTTGAATACATTTAAGAGTAAACATTTCTTTGTATAACGTTCTATAGAGTACATCCACAGATAGTTCTTTAGATGGCGAACCAATGTTTTGTCGAATAGGGCAAAATAAATGTTCAAGTCTGGGTTAATGTTTTATGGGATATTATTGAATTGTGTTAAATGCGTACTGCGCTAAATAAAAACGATGTTTATTGATAAAAAAAGTTGCATTATTTAATCTTTCTGCATATTGAATCATTGTTGTTTTCTTTGACTTTACTAATTTGCTTTACAATAATTGGTCATTCATTAATTAATTTACTACCTTAAATATACAGCTTATTTAAATCTAGTTTTTTGAGAATGTAATTTAATATCTAACACAATTAAGTAATTCAATAATTTGAATAACGATCAGATCTGCATATTACATTCTAGCCTCTCACAACATAATTTTGTAAAACATAAGTTTTATAAAACAGTTTTTCAGTCTTTATTGTTTGACAAGTGTCAAACGTAAACCTAAGAACTAAAGCCTCCTATGTAAGTGTACAAATTTCATGTAACTTACTATTAGCCAGTTATAGGCACATTCTTTAAAAGGTCATTTAAATAAAAGACTACTAATACTCATATATCCTTTTATGATTAAAATACATACAATTTTTTAGCTTTTATCAGGAACGTTATACTCTAAACTCTAATACACGATGCTCACAGAAATTGTGACATTTCATATAACAATTTAGTTTCCAATATTTCTTTAATTTGAGTGAAATTTAAAAAATAGTTGGGCTGTTTTTTCAATCTTTTATCGAAATTGTCAATGATCGTGACCATGATCATGATCATGTACAGATTCACCACTATGTCCAGTTGGTGCGTGACCCTCGTGGCTATGATCTTCATGATCATCTATTGATGCATTCTTTGAGCCATGACTATGTCCTCCACCATGAGAATGCCCTTCTGCAAAAAAAAGAATATCAATAAATCGTCAACATGGACTAGTAATATAAAATATATTGGCAAGCTCAAACTATTGCATACTGTATCACTTTTGGTCAATATTCTTCAGTCAGGCAAAAAAAGCACAAATTATTACTAACAATAGCATGCGTATTTGACTGATACAGATAAATATTAAATGCGAAGTAATCGATACTCATTAATGATTTTAATCACGTGTAGTCTGTCTGGAATTGTTTACTACGATTATACAACCCAAACATTATTACACAGTACAATTGTTTTAAAAATAGTATAAAAAAATTTAGCGATCTATAATCCATTGAAGATGAGAAAGTAATTAGACTTGGTTTTTTTTAAAAAAAATCATCTACTTCAATCATTATTTAATTGGAATCAACTTATTTTTTTACGGAATTTTCCGTGCTGTGAAAGTGTTTAACCTCGAATTTGAATAACATTTTATAAATCTTACCCATAAACTCAAGGCTTCCCATGAGAACGAATCCCAAAAGAGCTACCAAGATGTGAAAGTATTTGCGTTGAAGTTTTCTCCCCTCTTCTTGGAAAATTTCAAAGAACGTGACATAAAGGAGGGTTCCAGCAGCCAGGCCCTGAAATTCATAAATTCATAAATTACATTGCATTGCATACTAATCAACAACTAAACTAAAACTCGCATGCCCAACATGCCTCTATGAATTTAGTCTTAAGTGCAGGCTGCCTCTCACTTATAATTTGACATCTTCCTCCTCTCTCTCTCTCGCTCTTTGCGATTAAACACTTGAGTCATCATGGTTTTAAGGCTATATCAGGAAGACTGAAGTTGTAGATGCATAATTACTCGTGAAGTGACTCGATCCATTCTTCTAACACGCCATTTATGCATTGTTCAATTTAAATCCTAAGTAAGTAAGCTTAGCCTAGCTAAAATTCACTTGTACAGCTTGTACTCATAATTGTACAGCGTCAACAGTCGTAAGTTCCTGACAACGTGCTGACAAGACCCATAATTTCTTCAAACTTCTATGAGTCGGCACAGTAATTAACTTTATCTGCCTACCAAAATAAACAAAACTTGTTGTAATTATGTCTGATGACAAACTATTCCGAGATTTAAAATCTTTAAGGTTGCACAAAATATATAAATATGTACATTAGAATATGTATAGGTGTTTCAGTACTAGGCAATAAGTAGTATTCATTTCTGTTTCATATGAATCACTTGCATATTAAAAACCACCGTCATCAAAAATACTGATAACGCTAATAAGAGAAAAGTTTCCAAGATGTTACATTATGGCATTTCTATTGAAGTTGAAAAGTTGCGTTTCAAGACCTTTAGAACTTGACCATCATAGGTGTTAAAGTTTGACAGTAATAATACGCAGAGAGGAATTATTTAGCCAAGATTATTTTACGATATAGCTAAACTGAACATAATACACGATAATGAAAATTTGCATTCAACAAATTAAAGTTAACTAAAGTATGATCTAACGATTTAAGACGATAATTTCTTCAAACATCTTCATTATGGATGGAAGTTTATTCATGTATGAAATTCGTCAAAGAAGACTGACACATTATTATGGTTGCAGATATTTCTGCAAACAAGGCCTTCCTGTCGTACTAATAACTACCTATACTAAAATCTTTGAGTGAAACAGTTTTTAATGTTAGTTTGAACCAGAGTTTGCCAACTTAGTCACTGAGGTGTAAATTGTTGGAAAGATTCTGAAAACCCGTTATGACATTTAAACATTGTTTGGTAATATTATCGAAGGTGGAAGTATGGTAGTTTAGTTTCTGAATTATGATATACTGTGAATTCATCAAATAGGTATTCAAGTATTTAACTGAATATGCTACTATAGTCATCAATGAAGCAATTGGGTAGGCAAATACATGTAAATGTGGAAAGGAACTAAAGCTTACTTGAAAACATCCAACAACAAGAGCATGATGAATTCCTAAATAAAACAAATGAGACTCATTTAAAATTAAAACATAATTTTTGAAGTTTTTTTTTAATGGAAACGAAATTGAAAAAAAAGGATTACCTGAGGCTAGTGACTTTTCAGTGACGACGATCCCAATAGCAATTCCAACTGGGCTGACTAGTGAAACGACCAGGATGTATGTTATCATCCTACATACTTTTGTTTTCGACGAGATAAGTTCAACTCCAATGCAAAATAATATTGTACATTCATGGAGAGAAACCGCAAGGAATAGATACCAAACATCCATCTCAGTACTTTGAAGTCCTATGGCCATCCCTTCAAAAATCCCATGAAATGAAATTGCAACTACTATTAAAATGTTTCGAATCTCTCCTCCAATCGATGGATCTATAGTCTCATCATCCATAGGAAGATGCATGTGGCTATGCCCATGAGTCTGATGATGATGATGGTTATTGTTCTGATTATAAGAATGTTCATGTTGCTGCTGCTTTTGATTTCGATGGTAGATTTGCCTCTCATCAGCGTTACTAATAATATTAATATCATTAGAGTGCAAAATAATATCTTGAGACTGATGAATATTTAATGAGGAGTCTTTCCCATTAGGATTAACACATGAGGCCATGGTGCAATTTGAGCCTGTGAGTAAATTCATTTGCGAATTAGTGTTCACTATATCTTTCCACCAATCCGGGTCTGCACAGTATTGGAATTTTTCAGATACAAAGCCCCCATTAGCGATCCCATTGTGATATCGGCTATTCGATAGTCCTGGAATCTCATCCTGAATAGCATTTTTGCAAAAAATCTCTTTAGTTTCACGCAAATGATTTGGGTTAATTCGAATCTCATCAGAAGGGGAAAGTGAGAGTGTGGCTTTGTTCAGTCTATCATTTCTTCCACCACCACCACTACTACCATTATTAGAGATTGCATTTGTATTAAGAACCGCAACGGTACTAGCTGTACTTGTAGGAGTTGCTGCTGGCGTTATTTCAACCTCATTATTATGTAATCCTTTACCATTGTCCCCATTCGTCAAAGTTCCACATGAAAGAGTCAAGTTGCGTTTTTGATAGTTTCCATTTTGCTTCAAAATCTCTTCCTTCTTGACTGACTTCCTTTTATGAACTATAGAGTGGACAATGTCTTCTATAAGATATACCAAGAAGAATCCTCCTAGGAATATAACTTCTGTAAATGGAAACGAAAGGGTCGGCTCCGCTTCTGCAAAACTGTCCCGAACCTAATAATAACAAATGGAGATTTATTGTTAAGAGTCGAAGATTTATCGTCAAAACAAGCAATAATTTAGAAATTGTAGCATTAAACATAGTAGAATACTACGTAGTTATAGGTCGATAATGGAATTTATAAACTAGATGATTCTTTTGCTAATTATGTCGGTTTATCATGAATTTGAATCGATTATCATTCTGATAGTTGTTTCATTACATTCAATATTTTTATAAATTATTTCTAGTGTTTAGGTATAGTAAAATTAAATGATAATAAATTACTTCGGGCATCATGTGGAGAAAACAGGTTGCTAGTAGGACTCCGCCACCAAAAAACATGAGAATCGATATCACTTTTTTCATCCTCTGATCCGTCGCCTTGGACCATTTTCTTGCGATTGTCTTTGCGACGACTAGGGGGAACATCCCGAAGAATATTCTCACAACTCCACTGAGAGTCAAAACCAATAGCTTTACTGAGATGAGCTCCATATTGATAAGTTTATATGTATTAGGTAATTAGGTTATAAATTAATCAAGAATTTAAAAAAAAAAACTTTAACTATTGCTCCAAAAAAAATGTTGATGGCTATTCGGCTGTGAATAAGATTTGTCAAAATTCACATAATAGTCTTCCCAACTTTATTGTTATAAATATTTGGAGTTGTTTGGAATTCAGATAATGGGAAAAATAACAAACCCAAAATAAACTTATTTTGACACAATTTGATCATCAAATATGTCCCATGTTCAATTATATAGAAGTGGGTTATCTCATGCTCAACACACGTATTAATATCCTTGCATTGAGTGTGTGTTCATATCATTCCTTTCCTTGCTTGTTGTAGGTAATACTCTCAAGTCAAATACAACAAACCTTTTGTTCGAAATGTTATTAGCTTTGGATGGTATTTGCTGTTAGAATTGCACACAAGAAGAGATCATGAATATGGTATACGATGCACCAGAAGGAAAACAAACAATGAAGGTTCATTGGCTTGGTACTCTTGCTTGAAAATCAAATAGAAAAACTGATGACTGATAAAAAAATATCAATATGTACCGCTAAATATTATCACAATCCGGTATTAAATAGTATGTATTCAAAACTAGTTATTGAACGAGCAAAATAACTTCCAGTCAATAAAAACAATTTTTGATATTATTTGACTTCTATTTGTCACTTTTTCAAACTTCCTCTTTCAGGCCGATTTTCGTCACTCAACTATTGAAGTTTGAAAAAAAATCCATATGTATTTACCAATACAGAATAAAATATGTCCTCATGATTGGGAATTATTGTGTCACTCAGCATTCAAAAAATAAATGCTGTTGAAAACAGGATTCAGAACTTGTTGTATACAATAACAGATTTGTATCAAACACTCTACAAATGTAGCAAACCTGACACAACCAGCAGCCAATAGAGTTAGATATTTGCAAACAATTTTGGTTTAGTTTGCATTCGTGAATCGAAGGTTTATTTTGCAAAAATAGAAAGTTTTTGGGTTTGCAAAAGTAGTTTTTGTTGCACTTGCAGATGTAGATATGCAGACTATGTCAGTCATTCAGCAGTCCCTTGTAGTTCATTCTTTACTTGGATATACCAGCATCTGAAAGTTAACAATCAAAACTATGAGAAACGTGAGCTGAAATACTGTACATACCTAAGTTTGAACATGAATACAATATGATGCACATTTTATTTGCATTACTAAGTCTGGTTGAAGTGAGTTGCAAGATGTTTCATTTAAAAAGTAGTTTTACTGGCCTAGACTTTCAATTTATCTTTGTGCCTCGCAGTTCATCGAACGAAGAGAGTTTTTGACTTTACAAAGATTCTGCAAAATATGACTGACCTACGAGAGAGGCTTTGATTTATAATTTAGGATATTCTGATTCAAAAGGAATGTTCAGAATGCATAGAAGCTATTGTATGAAAGTTTCATAGAATAATATTAATGATGTAGCCATCCAGCAACAGTAGTTCATCGCCAGAGAGCTGATGACAGCTCATGCAATGAATCCGAATGAGCTGTCTTTTGGCTATATATTTATATTCCAATATGAATGGAATGAGATAATAATAAATTCACATTTATTTCTACTTCGAAAAGAGGCAGCAAACATGCGGTCGGTCTCAAGATACATTACCAGCCAACAATGCAATGAGTATGAGATGAAAATCATGAAAAGCCTTTTTGAATACAGAAATATGATTGACTTGCCTTTTGTACACGACGAACGAGGACGAGGTTTAATACCGATTTAATTGCAGAGGATTTTGCTATATTCAAGTTGAAAGTCAAAGTCGAACTGAAGTCAAGGCGGACTTTTATTTGTTAATAATATTGCCGGCATTATCTGTATAGTAAAATGCAACTTTTCAAAGTAGATGTTGAATAGCTACATATTCAAGCCATGTATGTCCACCCTTGCTATTACAATAATCTTCATGAATTTGAATTTATCATTGTTACTTATTACCAGAGCTAGAAACGCATAGCAAAGTTTTAGAACATGAAGAATTGTATGGATAGGTAGTAGGTTCGGTGGATCAGACATTAAGATAAATTGTGGTTACTCATTATCTCTTTAATGCTGTGTAAGCTTTGGAAATAAATGTATGACTGAAAAAATATATTAACATAGACATGTTACCATTCCACAGAAGAATCAAGGGGACTAATTTTATTAGTTAGAGTATTAGAAAATCCTTCTGTCCATAGCTATAGGTACAAGGCTGATGGATGGTTAAATATATATAAGTGATCTAGTTCGTGTCATAAAACAGGTACATACAAAAGTCAAACCAGATTGGTTTGGTGTCAGTATCATAAGCTATCTGAAGGGTTAATATCAAAGACGACTAGTATTTACTAGTTTTACAAATGCTAGGTAAATCAGTAGGAGCTTACGGCATTTTCAAAAAACCTAAATATCAATTTGAAAGAATTAGTGTAATTTGAAACGAAGAATATGATGGTGCGAGACACAGATTCAAAAAATGAGTTTCAATGATGCTTGTGTCCGTTATTCAAAATACACGCAAGGATAAAGTCGAAAATGAAAATCTTGTAATATTATAATGGAAGTTTTTTGTAGATACTACTTCACAAATTTAAGAAGTTTTATATGCTGAATGAGCTAAGATGTTGTTTTGAATCGAAGGCCATACGACGTAACAATATTAATAACCTTTGAATGATTCAATTATGCTATTTCAAGTATGCACAACAATAATTTTCAAATTTTGTGCAAAAAAATTTGCTAAAAATATTTTTGTAAAGGTGAATATTTCACGCTTGATAATACAATAGCATTTAATATTTAACAACCCATTAATTTGTTTTTACTATTGTTGAGACAGAAATGATTTTGAATGTATTATTGTGGGCTGGTTGTCTAGTTTGTTGGCATTTCGTGGGAATAATCGTAAGTAATGACCGGTATTTAATTTTTTGCTCGTATATTACGGACGATAGGTTATCTCATTCTCTGTTTTACCATGTCTGTGCCTGTTACCACAGTCCAAGAAATCGTAAAATTAAATTTGATGGGCATTTTTTTTTTAAAAAAAAAAGAAGCTTATTATTGCCTGGACAAGATTTTTATCGGTTTCTGATGTAAAGCTTGATTTATAGTTTAACTCTCGTAAAGGTCTTAGGTAAAATATGCCTTTATAATATTTTATAATCTTTCAGGTTGAAGATAGGAACGAGGCACAACAATTATAAACTACGTCGGTCAGAAACCATTTCAAAGTTCCGCAACACATCTAAAGCATAATCATTACTGAAATGTTGTTTGTGTCCACCGAAATGGAAAGAAATCATAACAAATGTTAACAAAATTTTGTACATTACTTGGTTTTAGATATTGCAGAATATTTAAAAATGTACATAATGAGTTAAACTACTTAAAGTCAATAGTTAAATTGACCTATTGCCGAAAACAGGGAACAAACGAAAATGAATTAAAGATCCTTTTACGCATGCTAAAAAATTTAAAAGGTCTATTATTAACGTGTTACAAAACATGCAACTTGCTTGTAGGGTGGTATCATAATCCCTAATTATATTTTGTAGTTATCACCGCTCCTAAAATTGCTTGTAAAATAGGATTGCAATTATACATAAGAAGATATAGAGCCACAATGCAAAGTTTATAAATGGATTTCAGATAGTCTATGACAATATTTGCTTTAAGCTGTTCATTAACAACACTAGAAATCCTTATGGTGTAATTCATCCGGAAACAAAGCTTAATCATCCCTAAAACCATTAATGCTGACGAAATCAAAACCGCTTTCTCTGCTGATTGCATTTTTAATATGCTTAGTAATATTGAATAAATAAGAATTACAAATTAGTACCGGCCAGGAGCGAGAGATTTTAATACATGTATTAATAATAAACTTTATGCAATCCGACTTGTTTATTTGCATACCCAGCAATCCAAACAAACCCTAAATTTAATCTACAATTGTATTATGCAATGTCATTCCAATGTAAATTTAATAACTGTGAATTTATATTTTTTTAAAATACTATATTCGGTTATTACATCTCTGATGCTCGAAATCACATAATGTATTGTGTGTCCATATATACACAAATATTTCAGCAGTTTTAAAATAATTGTCTGGCGTTTTGAAATGTAGTATATTTGAGTTAATGAGGATGCTATTGTAAGATTTTTAACGACACTAACTTGGAAAATTGCACCTCTTCCTAAAAGTCATTTAATGAAGACAAGAAACAGCTGTAATTTTTATATACGTTTGTGGTTACTCGTTATATCGTACAATTTGAAGTTCTTAGCTCCAAGCAGTCCATTCAATTGAACATTTATTGCATAAGATAAGCAAAATGGAAACCGAGTTGGTAGAATAGCAGCATGAAGCTATATTACTGAGATGCATTAATAAATTATTTGTCTTGTCACCTTCACTATCATTCTCTCATCAAAAAAAAATCATTATAATTAAAGACCAGGTGGTCGATCGTCGTTGACATACTGACTTCCAGACAATTAGGAAGCGTAGTGAAATACAAATTATATGTTTCGTCATCCACCATGCTTCCCTGATTTCCGCATTTAAAAATTGGTTCCGTTCGATTGATTTGTCTTTTTATAAACATAGGGTTATTGCTTCTCCTTGCAACATGAAACATATATATGGGCTAATTTCAAACACAATTAAGTATCTTTCATCTTCCTCATCTTTATTTGGACACTACGAAGTGAATTATTTGACCATCGTGTAAACAATCAATGATATTGGATAATTTAATTAAAAACCAATTAGTATTAGGAAGCGGAGGACGACCCATTGTTTGATATTTGAAGTACTTACATGGCGTGGATTCGAGGATATCATTTGAATATGAATAACAAACAACGAATAGTTAAAGTCTCCTTATTATTATTGTCAACACGGATGAACCACCCTGAGATTACCTAATTGACACTAACTTCAAATAAATGATGAAGGATGATTGATACTCGCTGTAAATTTTCTTAGCACGATTTGTCCTTATCAATTTACTAAATAGGGGTTTACAAAGACTTAAGAATCCTTATGTAGTCTCAAAAATACTCATTCCCAAAGTCAAAATGTTTAATACACTTGGGACGGAGTAAATAACATCCGTCATTAATTGAAAAGGAATATATATGTTTATAATTAATTCGTAGCAAAGTAAATACAAAACACCTTCCCTTGACTAGTGAAATTTATGCATTAAATACTCAAAACACAAACCAGGTTTACGATTAGAAAGCATGATATTAAATCCCTACCAAGCTTATTAGCTATCAAGATCTTCGTACATATGTTTTGCTTGTTGACTTCGGAATTTTTATAATAATTAATATGCAGTTATCTTTATTATTATTATTCTTATTATGTGAATGCAACCGAGGAGGGTTTATTTTGCCAAATAAATAATTTACAATGGCACCTTTAGAAATAAAATAGAAACTCATCAGTCTATCCAATGAAGGGTTTAATATACAGAGGAACATTTATGTACATGATATGACGATATGTAATCCCATGTTCATTTATTAACTACGTTACGGGGTGCTTATTATTACTGTGATGTAATGACCGATAGGGTTCCTTTTTCTTATGATGATTGCTATAAAAAGATTCTTTCATATCATACTAACGTGTACATGTATGATTTGAATGGACACATTGTTGACGACTTTGTGTATTTGTTGTGTTACTGCCAGTTTTATTATTAGAAAATCCCAGTACATCGTGTATATAAAAGTCGTCGATGTCTAATCTTCGTTTCATTCTAAAAAATCATCTCGACTTTAAAACACGATCCTTCTTCTGCGATCATATTCATTTCAAAATGGTCAAAGTGGTGAGTTTATAAACAACAAGGTATCTTAACTTTAAAAATCGGGATTTGTTTATTTACTTAATTTTTCAGGCTCTATTTATTTGCCTATCACTGGCAATTGTGCATATCAGTTCCGGATTCCTTGGAGGGGGTAATCAATAACCGAAAAGTTGATCAAATGTTATTAAATTTTTTCTAAATACTTGAATTCAACTGATTACAGGAGGCGGTGGGGGCAAAGGCGGGGGAGGAGGTGGATATGGAGGTGGTGGGGGTGGCTGGGGTGGAGGAGGAGGGGGCGGTTGTAGCTCTGGAGGTTCGAAATCTACAATTCGTATGATTTTTTTAAAAAAACTTTCCCGTGCAACTTCATAGAGCCCGACTCCAAATAACTCTTTGCAAACAGATAGTCAATAATTAAGCAAGTTAATTCAAATATAACTTTCTTTGATGGTTAATATATATATATATATATATATACAGCCACCATACAAAATTCCAGCTTTCTGTGGACCTTTTAAAAACATTATATGCAAATCTAACTTTGTGTTCAATATTAAGAGCTCATAGACTATCACTATGCAAAATTTCAGCTTTC